>JAOTQJ010095897.1:0-11786 GCA_025642045.1 Solanum sejunctum
CTAGAAAACATTGTAAAACATTATTTTTTGAGGATTACACAAGATTTTTTGTTTTTGCTTATCAAATCAAGCTTGTAAGCTGTGGATTTAATGATTTTTCAATAGTAAGTCATTTATTAAGAATTCCTTGTATCATTGCGAGTTTTATTTCTTGAATATGTTAGGCTAAACCCACAACTAAGGCGTTGGGAACCATGACAAATCAATAAGATAGGCAAATATGAGGTAAATCTCGGGATTGATTAGTGTATATATCGTAGTAATGTTCATTATAATTTCTTCCTTATTAATTCAATGCATTTGGGTAAGCCTTTATTCATTACATCTCGAAAAGGATGCTTTGATTAGGAAAAGAGTTCTACGATGAAAATTTAGGGTTTTTAAACTAGTCTAAGTACTTGATACCAAAAGGTGAGAGTATTCTAGAATTAACAACAAGGGTTAGTACGTATAGGTTCTGAGACCAAAAGGTGATAAATGATATGCATCTAAGAGGGATCGAGAGGTAAATTAGATGTTACACAACCTGTTAGATCTTATATACGTAATCATGAACGAGTTTACCACTAGATACGACTATCACATTAGGTGTCATGGGGAACAGAATCCTAGACTCACATAAATTAATTAAAATCTAGATGTTCTTGCACTCATTTACTACTTCCTTTAGTAAGTTAGTTTGAAAAAACAAAAAACCCCATATTTACTTTATGCACTTTTATTTTAGGAATAGATATTACATCTGAAAATGGTGTTAGCAGATATATTCTCGTGCATTCTCCGTGGGATCAACCTCAACTAGTTGAGTTTTACATTTGATCAATGATCGCTTTACTATTCCATTAGAGTATAAATTTGAGCGTATCACATTTTAGTGTCGTTGCTAGGGAATGCGGCGAAGTAATAGACTATTGGTTTCTATTTTCAGTTTGTAATACTTGTCCCTAATTTTACTTTTTTTCTTATTTTTGTTTATCGTTTTTGTTTCTTGGTAGGGAGCTAGTGTTACATGAAAAACACATGTAGAACGGGTGAAGCATTTGTTCCCTACGACCCTGAGCTTACTAAATCAATTTACAGAATGAATGCCCAAGAATGCGAAGCAGCTAGACAGAGAGAATTGGCGGTGAACCCTACAGTTGGGGTTAATGACGATCTAGGTGATGATGAAACTGTTGGCAATAAGGTACCACAAGCAACACCACTTAGACAGGTATCACTATTCGGTTGGATATCCCAAGTGCCTAAGCCTGCCCATGTAGTGAATAATGATGATAAGGGTGTTAGGACCACTAGGGCGATAGTACTTCCTCCACTGTCCACGGGTGTTAAGTTCACTATCACTAGCACTATGTTGCAGATGCTATAGTTCAAAGGGTTGTTCAACAGAGCAGCAACTGAGTATGCAAATCAATATATCCTCAACTTTCTGGCAACTTGCGAATCGTCTATTGCTGGGTTCAATCAGCAATCAATAAGGTTGTAGTTATTCCTACTGTCTCTTCCTAGTGTGGCAACTAAGTGGATGAATGATCTTTCACATCATTCCATCCGCACTTAGGGAGAGTTAAAGGAGGCATTATTGGAGAGGTTCTTCTCTACATCAAAACAACTCAAAATCATAGATGACATTGGCTCTCACAAGCAACTACCGGATGAAGAATTACATGAGACTTGGGAGATATTCAGGCAAAAGCTTAAGAAGTTCCCTGATCATCCCCTCACAAATGAGCATTTGAAGAAAGTCTTCTACAGGTCCTATAAACTTTTGAACAAGTCGATCATTTATGCCGCTTGTGGGGGTTCATACATATCTAGGACTTTCCCAAACATAGTGGTGATCTTAGATCAGGTAGTCAAGAAAAATAGGGCATGGTACACTAGATAGGGAGATTATTCAGGGTTCATCTTTGAGATGTCTGAGGAGCAGTGATGAAAGGAGGAGGAATAGGATCAAGACATAGCACACATAAAGACCTGATTGCACTTACTAGCAAAGTGGTTCTTAGAAAGAGGCGTAGAAAATGTAAAAGCTATAGACATTATGCCTAGGTACGATAATAAATTCTACAACTATGATGAAAAGGAAACTTTTTAGGTATCCAGGGGGTTTATCGGCCATTCAATATCGGTAATCAAGGTCAGAACTATGGTTCTGATCAAAACTATCAAGGAAACTGTAAGAATAGAGATGGTTATAGGAACCGCGAGCATTAGAATTATAGTAGTGGAAACTCAAAGTTAAAAGAAATGATGGTAAAGGTACTTGACAAGGTTGATTCCACATAGGTAGGGATGCGAGATATAGAAGGGACAATGTCCAATGTTTGACAGTTGGTCGACTCGCATCCCACCTCAATCAAGCAACTAGAGTAGCAGATAGGTCAATTGTCAATAGCCATAAACCATAGAAATAATAGGTCATTATCGAGAGACACTATTTAGAATCCAAAGAATTACGATCATTACATGGCAGTAACCATAAGGAGCAGCATAGTACTTTCTGACCCTATTGTGCCTATTAATGCAGGATTGGATGAAGCTAAACATAAGATACCTAACCCCATGGAGGAGAATGTTGATGACTTGAGTGAAGAGGTATAGGTAACATCAGCATTGCCTGAGGTCTCTAAAGAGCCTAAGATGACACCAACAATGATCCAACGTCTGCTAGACATTCCTATGCCACCACTATAATTCCCACAGAGGTTGCAGAAGAAGTTTGAAAATGGCAAGTTTCAGAAGTTCTTATCCATGCTAAAAAAGATTTCAGTGAACATTCCTCTAGTGGAGGCACTTGCTCTTATGCCAGGCTATGCTAAGTTCATGAAAGACTTAGTGACTAAGAAGAGGATATCTATGATTGAGCCAGCAAATAATCTCCACCACTGTAGTGCCATCGCCATAAGATATTTTGTAGAAAAGAAGAAAGATCCGAGAGCTTTCACTATCCCGTGTACTATTGGAGCATTTGACTTTGCAAGAGCTCTCTGTGATCTAGGTGTTAGCATAAACTTGATGCCACTAGCAGTTTATAGGCAGTTGGGCTTATGAGGTCCCTTGCCCACTATGATGTGGCTACTTACGAAAGATAGATTAATGAAGCAGCCCATGGGGATTCTATGTGAAGTGCTGGTCTATGTGGGCCATTCATCTTTCCTGCGAAATTTATTATTCTGGACTGCTAGGTGGATTATAAGGTTCCCAGCATTCTTGGGAGACTATTTTTGGCTACTGCCAGGGTAATGGTAGATGTAGAACGAGGGGAAATTACATTCTGACTCAACACGAAAGAGGTGAAGTTCAATGTGTGTGCTGCAATAAAGAGACCTAAAGAGGTGGCAGTGATGTCTATCCTAGATGTTGAAGATCATTGTCTTTCTGAGATCCCACTTAAGGAAACAATGAGTGCAAACACACTAGCAGCAGTGTTGATGAACTTCCCAGATAATGGTATTAGGGGTATACCGACACCATAAATGCGCTATAAGGTAGAGGAACCAGGCCATTTGTCCCCAAAAAGTTGGACTTAGATCTACAGAACATGTGTACAACCAGGATAAATCATCTGTCGAGGAGCCTCTAGTTGTTTAGCTCAAAGAGCTACCCCAACACCTCAGGTATGTATTTTTAGTTACACACAACACTCTTCCTATGATTGTAACTGCAAATCTTCATGAAAACTATGTGGAAACATTGTTAGGGGTCCTATAAAAGTTCAAGTGAGCTATTGATTGGACCATTGCAGATATCATAGGGTTCCTTCAGGGTTATACACGTATAAGATAAAATTAGAGGATAACTATGTGCCCAGCATTGAGCATCAGCGCAGGCTAAACCCACCTATGCAAGAGAAGGTAAGAAAAGGAAATCATGAAGTGGCTGGATGCTAGGGTAATATACCCTATTTTGGACAGCAAATGGGTTAGTCTAGTGTAGTGAGTCCCAAAGAAAGGAGGCATGACAGTGATCACTAATGACTAAATTTAGTTGGTCCCGTCGAGACTTGTGACTGGATGGTAAGTATGCATGGACTACCGAAAGCTGAATAAATGAACCTTGAAGGGCCAAATCCCCATGCCCTTCATGGACTATATGTTAGACAAGTTGGCAGGTTAAGGTTAGTACAACTTCTTAGACGAGTACTCGGGCTACAATCAGATATCCATAGCCCCGGACGATCAGGAGAAGACTTCTTTTAATTCTCATCTGGGACTTTTGCTTTTAGAAGGATGCCCTTCGGGCTGTGTAATGATCCAGCCACCTTCCAGCACTATATGATGTTGATCTTTTCTAACATGGTTGAAGATACCCTAGAGGTATTTATGGATGACTTCTTTGTAATGGGTCATTCTGTCGATATATGTCTGTTGAATCTTAGCAGGACACTACAATACTACGACGTGGCTAATTTGTTGCTAAACTGGGGGAAGTACCACTTCATGGTCAATGAGGGGATAGTTCTTGTCCATAAGATTTTTGAGAAGTGAATAGAAGTGGATAAGGTGAAGATCGAGGTGATTGACCAACTACCGCCTCCCATATCTGTGAAAAAGGTCCAGAGTTTCCTTGGGCTTGCAGATTTCTATAGACAATTTATCAAAGACTTCTCAAAGTTCGCACATCCTTTGTGCTAACTATTGGAGAAGGATGAAAAGTTCTACTTTGATGATAGCTGCAAGCATGCCTTTGAGACTTTGAAGCAAAAGATAATTTTCATTCTTATGGTGGTTACACCTGACTAAACTGCCCCATTTGAGATGATGTGTGATGCACGTAGAATTATTGAGGGTATTGTGCTCGGACAAAAGCGCAACAAGATATTACACCCTATATACTTCGCTAGCAAGACCCTTAATGATGTTTAAAAGAATTATACAGTGACTAAGCAGGAATTGTTAGCTATAGTATATGTATTTGACAAGTTCTGAGCATATTATTAGGCACTAAATCAATGGTGCACACTGACCGTGTGGCTTTGAGATACCTTATACCAAAGAAAGATGCCATGCCGTGGTTGATCAAATGGGTTCTCCTGTTGCAGGAGTTTGACTGTGAGGTCCTAGATAGAAAAGGATCTGATAACCAAGTAGCAGATGACTTGTCTAGGTTGGAGGATGAGTTAAGACTGCAGGATTGGTTAAACATCGACGATTCCTTTCTTGATAAGCAGGTATTGGTAGCTTCTGTTGACCTCATTCCTTGGTTTTTTGATTTTGCTAACTTTCTGGTGAGCGATATTATACCAGAGGGTCTTAATCCTCACCAGAGAAAATAGTTTCTTCTATATGTGCGCAAGTACTTCTGGGATGACCCATACTTGTTCAGAACATGTGCTGATGAGGTTATCAAGTAGTACATTCCAGAAGCAGAGATGTTGAGTACAATCAAGGCCTGTCACTCATCCACAGTGGGGAGTCATTATGGTGGGGCCAGAATAGAAAAGAAGATTCTCCAATGTGGGTACTATTGGCCCACCATTTATAAAAATGCCCATGACTTGGTGCTTGGGTGTGACCAATGCCACCAATAAGCTAACATCTCGAAGTGCAAAGAGTTGCCCACGACCATGATTCTTGAGGTAGAGATTTTTTAGGTCTGGGGCATTGGCTTCATAGGCCCATTTATGAGTTCATGTAGAATGAAGTACATCCTAGTGCCAGTGGACTTTGTCTCCAAATGGGTAGAGATGGTTGAATTGCCAAATAATTAGAGCAAGAGTGTTGTCCAATTTTTGAGGCGGAACATCTTTTACAGATTTGGGACACCTAAAACTATCATTAGTGATGGAGGTTGTCACTTCTGTAACAAGGTTTCCATGCAACACTCACAAAATACAGAGTATGACAGCATAAGATTTCCAGACCTTATCACCCGCAAAGTAGTAGACAGGTTGAAGTGTCGAACAGAGAGATCAAGGAAATCCTATCCAAGTCCATGAATGCTACCTTAACGGATAGGCAAGGAAGCTAGATGATGCACTTTGGTCCTATAGGAAAGTTACAAGACACCCGTTGGTATGTCTCCAGATCAGTTGGTGTTTGGTAAAGCCTGTCATCTGACCATAGAGTTAGAGCACAAGGAACTTTGGGCTTTGAATAAGGTCAACATGAATTGGGAGAAGGTTGCTGACCTAAGGCTTAACCAGCTCAATAAGTTGGACGAGTTTCACCTCTAAGCATATGAGAGTGCAGCATTTCACAAAGAGAGGATGAAGATCCAACATGATAAGATTATTTCTCAGCGAGTTTTAGTGTTGGTGACAAGGTACTTTTATACAAATCCAGGTTGAGGCTCTTCCTAGGAAAGCTCAAGTTAAGATGGTATTTCCCTATAGTTCAAATTGAGCTAGAAGCGGAGAATGGGGATCGGTTCAAGGTAACTGGACAAAGAGTGAAGCAGTATATAGGTGCAACATAAGAAGCCTTAGTGATTAAGGTCTTATTCCTTGATAAAGCTTGAGTAGTCAAGACAATGTGTCATGTCGCAACGTTAAATCAAGCGCTCCATGGGAGGCAACCCATGCATTATAATAGTTATTATTTTTAAAAAAACAAAAAAAATATCATATATATGTAATGCATTTTTTCTTGCTTTTGACTAATATTTTTAGGAGAATACAGGTATCTTTTTGGATGTCAGGAGCTTACGTGAGGTGGTTGGCATGGCCAGATATCACAGCAGCCAAATTTTGGCTAAGTGGAAGGCCATGTGCAGTTGCACGGACCGTCTAGTGTGAGATGTATCGTGGAAGTGCTTGTCTGGAATGCGTGAATGATGTAGGTCATCCATGTGCAACAAGTTGTCCAAGTGGGTGACACGGTTGGTCCACACAAACCATGCAACGTGTCATGGCTTACGGAATGAGCCATCTAACATGCGGTTGCGTGGCCCATTAGGGTATGCATTGGAAATTACTAAGTGTTAGGAAATAGGTGACTCAACGGCCTGTCCCATCTCTAATGGCTCGTGTGGTCGACCATTGAGGTAGTACCAACCAAAGATGGACCAGGTAAGTGCTTATTTTTTTTAAAATTATGGTTAGACGGACAAACCAAATGGATCGTGCTTCGTGACATGGGCCATGAGGCCGTCCATGTAGAGGAGAGAGAAAAAGGTCAACTATATTGACTAAGGTATTTTTAATACCCTTTCTTTGATTCCAACATCTCACTTCAAGACTTTTGCATTCTCTCTCTACTCTCACAGTTCCCCCTCCCCTTTTATCACCTTCTCTCTTAAAATACCAACAAATTACGATCTTATTTGTGATGACTCGTGAGTTGATCACATGATTTGTAGCTTAAACCAAGTGTGGGTGTTATGTTTTTCAAGCAACTCCGCTCCTTCATTGCTTTTCACTACAAACCTAATTTCTCTTTCTTCTAATGTTGATTTCGGTGCTTGCATGTATAGATCTTAGTCAAAGATTAGTTCTTTCTTGATTTAAAACATCATAAACTTACATTGTTATTGTCGGGAGTGCATGTAGTGGTGAAAACCACCATTGTTGAGTTCTTAAGGTTTAAACCATGAAAAGTGAGGATTTTTGTTACTTTTTGAGATGATTTTTGGAAATTGATTTATATAAGCTATTGTGTTGCTTGAATCACGATTAGGTGGGGTGAAATTACATTGACTTGTGTGTATGCTTATGAAAAGCTGGCAATTAGGAGAAGGGTTGTCGGATGGTCCTTCACACGGACCATGCCATATCTCACAAACCGTGTAACGGACCATGACGCATCATTGGCCAAATATTATGACCAAGTCCCTTTTGAAGGGCCCTTTCACGGTCCGTGTCTCGTTATATGGGCTGTGCAATGTCCTATGTGCCCTTTCCACCTAGATTATTTTATGTAGGTTACTTTTACTTTTTAAGTTATATATGTTCTTAAGCGCAATGGCCCTATGATAGATCGAGTGATGCTATTCTTAAGTGTTATTGTCACTTTTATGGCACAGGGGAGGTCTGAGTACTCGTTAGTGCATCAACCTGCGTGGCAACAATTTCAACCAATGTATATTCCTTTGTGGCACATGCAGATACTATGGGTCCATGATGTAGCATAGTCAGATGCAGTGATAGAGATGAGCCTATGTCATGCCTCATGACTCTTTAACTGTATCATCTTACAATCAGGCTGGGAGTGACTCAGGTAATGAGTCCTCCAATGGGTCCAAAGTTTGCTATAGTGGCAATGTCTCTCCTCACTCTCCTCGTCTTATGCGAGCCTATGTAACATGCCGCCATAGAGCTCCCCAATCTAAAGAGAGAGCCCCTTACACTAGAGTGAGGAGAAGACAGCTGATCCTAAACATAAGAACACTTCAGACGAGGATGAGTAGGCGCAAACTCCGGAGGTTGAGTGTCATGGTATTGAAAAGCAAGCAAATAAAGTCAAACTTTGAGACAGTGATGACAAGGCCAGTCATTTTGCAGTCTCCTAAATGACAGACCCCAAAACTGGCAGGACACTTATTGTCTTTTGGGGAGGCCGATGGGCAATCCCAAGCACTAAAGATATCTATACTAGCTGACAAACAAAAGGTTCTAGGGGTGCAAATAGCGGTTGATCCTTTTTGAGGTTTGGGTAATCACTGACAAACTTGATAGAGTTCCAAAAATTAGAGATACTTTTAACTCATATAATTTTAGTTGGATGGCGCAACCACAAGGGTAGCCATTGTTGAACAGTTCTTTTTCCACTATGTCGCTAGTCTACTGAACTCAATGGAGGGTACCCAATTAAGTAAGGTGAAGAGATAGGTCACCCTTACCAGGTCCCCAAGGTCATATTTAACTGTGAGTGGTACTCAAGTGAATATATCCGAAACCACCATTAACAGGTTCCTATTTGGGCTAGACAGCCAAGCTCCTCCAGATGTCCAGCTTATCTATAGAGATATGCAGATTATGGTCGCAATATAGATGTTGGATTTGTCATCTAGGTCTGCACTATCGGGATGGATTGCAGAGCGAATAGCCATTCAGGGGGCAGAGGAACTATAGGTTACAGACCCCAAGTGTGCTATCACCAAAGCATCATTGACGTTTTCTGCCGAATTTTGGTGGTGAGTAGTACAGGCTAGGTTGCTGCCCATGGGAAATAATAACCTATTCCATCCCTAAAATTCTTCTCAGATAGCATGCCTGATGTCTTGATATGTAGTAAATGTGGGCTGAATTATTGTTTTCGAGATACGGGGCTGAACTTTATCTAATAGAGATGGCATGCCTTCCCATGCCCATGTGCGAATAGACTGGTGTTCCCACTACTCATTATTTGGACAAAAGGATAGCTCCCAAGGGCGTATCCAACATCCCTAATTAAGGATGTCCAAAACCCGCTCATGAGGAACAGAACAAGTTCTCCAGGGCCGACAAACTTCTCATCCACACCTCTACAGTAACCCTTGCTTTTTTAGGACTACACCACTATCCCACCATCAAGCGTGGCTTCTGAGCAGCCCGAGGGTAGTGGTGCAGCTCCTCCAGTACAGCAAGGGTATGCATATGTGCCATGCTTGGTTTTGGCCAGATTAGTGGCGGACCAGTGTCAAACACGGGCCATTATTGATCAGACAGTAGATAAAATTCCCCACGTCATATAGTCTCATTCACAGTGGGTGGTTGACCAATGTAATGATGCCCTTATAAGCCAAATCACCACCCTGCAAAGCTAATTCAACCCTTTAGAAGGATACTTCCACAGCATGTTCAGCAGTATGACTGGGATAAAACGAAGGATCTGGTATAGGTAGTGAATGGTATGCAAGCTCAAATTGCTAAGTTGACTACACAATACAAGGCCGCTACACTAGTCGTATCTCCAGAGTTTTGGATAAACCTATTCAATGTCCCGGCAGCACTTGTTCTAGATGAGATATGGGGTGTTCACCAGCACCATCTGAGGCACCCGCTCAACCCACTAAACAGCTCAGGAGGAAGGATAAGGGCAAGTGCCATGGTCACAAAAATATCCCTTGCCATGACCCACAAAGGAAGAAGACCGGCAGATATGCAAAGCTGTCAGGGACTAGCACCAAGCAACAGCTGAACAGGCAGAATGAGAGCGGTTGACTGCAGAGGCGACAGGGGCAGGATCTTTCGTTAGCACCTTTTGATTGGGTGGTACTTATGCCGATGAGAATACCCAAATGATGTCTAGTCCCACTATCGCTATTGATGCCTAGGCCGTTCCAGGTATGTTCGACCCCATATCTGTTCATTTAAATGTGTTATGGTATAGTAAGGATACTACACTATCTTTTTGGAGGGGGTAGGGCATCCTGCCACTTGAGAGTTTTTTTTGCCATGTTTCTTTTCTCTCAAGTGTATTATCTAGTAGAATTGACATGTTTACGTCATACAGTTTGTGTAAATATGAGTGATCATAGAAGTCTACGGTAGCCCTTATATTGATCTTTATGATGTTCCATGTTAACAATGCTAAGTAGATATGTGCTTGCATCTTATCCTGACTAACTTGCATTATCGTGGCAAGTATTATATGTGTGTGGTTGGTATTATGATGAATGAAGTAGTCCTATGTGATTTAGTACCAACTAGTATGAATGTGTGCCATGTATGTGTGAGCTAATTGCATAATTTCGTCCACGTACTTGTGAGAAAGCACTTGCCTGGTTAGTCCTACTGAAATAATTGAATGACTGGATTAGGAGGGTATTTTAAGCCGTTGTTGTTGAATAGTCACTTAGCCAAGAAAATTGACCAACCAAATGAAATTGTCCCCTTGAACCAAAAGTTAAGCCTAAATGGTTCTTTTCTTTTTAATTACTGGAATTCACCTCCCCAATCTATCTGTTGATCTCTATTTTGGCCCTGGTCTCTCCAAGGACACTGTGAACCTCTGCCTAGGGCAAAAGCCTAAGTTGAGGGTGGCTTATGTTAGCCCTTCTCCTTTAGAAAGATATTGTGAACCTTGAGCCAAGCCAAAGGCTTAAGTGGAGGCTGGATAGTGTAGAGAGAGTAGAAAAATGAGTCTGGAAAAGAATAAAGTGATAAAAAGAGCAAACGAAATAGGTAATGACCGTGAGCAAAGCATTGAGCAAAAATGAAAAAGAATAAAAATAAGGAATAAGCTCGAAAATCACTTCTTGTACTATAAAAAGTGGAAAAATAGGGGCAAGAAAAGTTGGTGACCAAAAAGCAAATAGTTGAGTTGAAGCAAGTATCTAGGAGAGTCTGGTTAGCCACTTTAATCCTAAATATACCTTACCCAATCCTGAGCCTACATTACAAGCCAAAAAAGTCCTAATGTGATCCTAAAAAGGTCATTCAAGAGTTAAGGTGGTGAAAATAAGGGCAAGGTCATGATCGAGGCATGTGTGTCCACTGGAAGTCATTTCTGAGAGTGCATGACTACATTCTAGTCTTTGTTTTACATGCTTACGTTGAGTGTGAGACTTCTTTGTGGTGAGGACACTATCTTTTGCATTATTTGACTGCTAAATTAACTGAGGTTGCTTTATTCCTGATCATATGTGGATTGACTATGCATGCATGAGGTTTGCCTTAATCTTTGTGAGTCCATTTGGGGTGTGAGCACATTCTTTAAATTGTTAGCGGGACATATGTATGGAAAATTGTGGTGCTGATCCATATTCTGAGTGAGCATCGGTACTTATACGTTGTTTGGTTGATCCCTTGTTGCTTGAGGACAAGCAATCATTCTATGTTGAGGGTGTTGACGAGTCGTAGAAATATGACTCTTTTAGTGCTTTAAATAAAGAATTTTTGCACATTCTCAAGAAAATTTGTT
>JAOTQJ010095908.1:0-11785 GCA_025642045.1 Solanum sejunctum
GATTAACTTTGGTATTGATTTAGTGACACTTGTGAATTAGCGAGAACTTGATAAATTATAGAATTTCCCTATGACTTTAAAGTGGAATAAATGAGCATTAGACTACTATAGGCTTTGATCATAGGATTTTCAAATGGTGTAATTGTGATGGTTATAAGTTAGGTTGTAGTTGTGAGGATTTTTGGTAGGAGTGTTGGGGGGGATCGGTATTCTATACTACTTAATTCTGTGTTTATTAGTTCATTTGCTGAGTACCGCGTGTTTGGTACTCACCCCTCTTGTTACAACATTTTTGTAGGTTACGAGCCCAGATCGTAGTGATATCCTTTCTACTGATACTTGTCTGAGGCTCTCTGTGGAGATTGCGAGAGGTAGTTGTTGCCATCCTAGCTAACACCCCACTCCTATTTATGATTTTGTTCTATTCTAGAGATAATATCATTTGATACTTCTGTTTCCTTTGATTCTATTATAATACATTAGAATCTTTTGCACGTGACAACCAGGTTTTGGAAAATTTTTATTAAGTGACTTATTGTACGTAATTAAATTTTTATTTTTATTATAATTTCACATTTTTAATATTATAGTTGGGTTGTAGGATGACTTGTCTTGGTGGGATAAGACACGTGCCGTCACGCCCATTTTTTGGTCGTGACAATCTCACTTCCCTCATTTTTTATATCACAAGGGACACCCTTAACTTCTCCCAAATGTTAGTGGGTTGATCTTCATTGAGTTCACTCATAATATTTCACTCTCGAATTGCATGATTTTGAATAAGTATCATGAACCCACCATATGTTTGATAAAATAACATGACAAGAATTCTAAAGTTATTGATTATCTATTACATGATTTACAAGTCAAGTGACTTCATGATGATTAAGGGTATTCAAGCATGCATTGATTTCATGAAAAGTATCTATGATGTTGCAAGTATCAAGTGGAGCCCTATTTCAAGATTTTTACCTATTGTGAGCCATTCATGTTAAAGCAAGGGATCAAATATGATTATTATCTACTCTCAGGTTCAAGTTAGGATCATTAATAGAGGTCACGCATGTTTATGAGCTACTCATATCATGTTAGCATACTTCTTACATGTTATTCAAGTTATGAGTATTTCAAGTATTCCGTGGAATTTGACTTAGCACTGATTGAGGCTTACGATGGGGGCTCGACTCGAATGATCCTTATAGAAAGTCCTTAGTCTCTAAACTATGTGCCACATAGGATTATATAATATCCTTTTTATGGTTTCTAGTGGATCCATCTAGTTATACCACACCTTGTCGGGGGATGACATACCTCGATCACATTGTCGGGGAGGGGGGTGGGGGAGTTGACATGCCTTGGATTATTCATTTTATCATGTATGGTTTACCTTGACAAGTAGACCACACCTTGTCTAGGAGGTATAATGCAACAAGGATCATAAGCATAATAGTCAAGATGTATAATCATAATTGATAAACATGAGCTCAATATGACATGTATGGTCAATGGTTAGGTGTAAACATGCTTGAGAATAATGATACTTGCATAACTTGTTCAACACAATAAAGTGACATGAATAGCTCATCCAAATACCTTATACTAGAGGGTGACGAATATAGCAAGGTCATAACCCCTTCTAGTAGGTAATGGATAGTACATGAGGGTGGAGGCATAGTATAGGTCATAACCCCTTCATGTAGGGATAAGATGGTGCATAATATTAAATTGTAATAAGGATGAAGCGCATAACTTAGTTCATAACCCCTTCATGTAGACATTTGTCTTGTACTAGAGGGTAAGACATACAACATAGTTCATAGCCCCTTCTAATAGGCTCACAATTCTCATGAAAATAAAATATAGCATAAGAGCTCAATAATTCACTTGTAGATCATAGAAACCTTTCTTGAGTTCAACACATGTTTGGGAGCCCATAACTTATCATAAAATACTTGATTTGCAAATTATGCAATAACCTCTCTTCAACATAAGATTCATAATCATGCAAACTTACTCAATCATTGTGGGTATGCTTCCACATGCTTAAAATCATGCAATTTATGAGTTCTAACACTTACAAAATTTAAGAGCACCCAAGGAAAACAAGCTCTCGGCTTGCTACAATGAGAAAAAAAAATTCTTTTTTCGATCTTTCGATTATTTGACGCTTCAAGCTTGGTATGTTGAGTCTCCTAAGTGGCGTGGTGGCGTTAGTTGGTCAAGGAATCGCTTGGTTTGATGTCTATGAAGATTTGTGTCTAGTAAGGGTCTTCAAAGGTATGTTAATTTCTAGCTTCAATTATGTAAATTAAAGCTTATGGGTGTGTTGGGGTGTGTTAAATTCAAGGTAAAACATGAAAAGAGGGTTGATTGTTAGTTTGAATTGTGAATTTGGAGTTTGGGGTTTGAAATGGGGACAAGCTTGCATATGAAAATATATTAATTTATAGTTATGTGTTTGTGTTTATTTGTCATGAAAATAGTTCTTGTGGGGTGAAAGAAGTGTTGGAAAACTGTGTGAATGTATACATGAGGGTTAGCTTGAATTGGAGCCCTATTGGAAGTGTAATTTTATGTTTTAACGTTGGGGGTTTGCGTTGGGCGTTGGAGTGAGGTATTATAGTCTTTGGAGTATATAGGAAGGCTTGAATATGGTAGATGTAGATTTATATGTGTTCTGCCCTATTTTACTAAGTATGCCATAATAGCATTTTGTGATATTTTTTTGACGTTGTGATGGCATTGGAGATGGTTTGTTGATGTTGTAGGTTGTTGTTGTTGTTGTTGTTGTTGTTGTTGAATGGTTATTTGAGCCGAGTGCTTGGGGAGACGTATTATAAGGGGAGATGCTGCCAAAATTTTTATAAAATTTGGAACAAAAAGTTAGGATTTAAGACCCGATATGGCTATTAATCATTGGCGTTATTGTGATTCGTGTAGACGTGGGACATCCAAAAGCATAAATTGGATTGGTCTTTCATTGGAGTTAGTTGGATGAAGGAATCAAGGTATGTAAAGATTCCTATCTCTTGGCATGAATTAGTTGAACTTAGTCAACGTTATATGTTTGAAAATCCCTTTTTCCTTCACAATTTGGGTCCAAATGCATCTTATGTTCGCTCCTTGGTACTTTTATAAAAATGTATTTATATTTTGACTCTTGGGTATGTAGAGCCCGCAAGTTGTAAAAGTGTGAAAGTTGAGTATGTTGAAAGAATGTATTTTATTGGAGGGCGCAAATGCCCGTAACGTTCGGCGAAAAGCCTAAATGGGATCTATGTTCATTCCTTGCTACACTTATGCTAAATCTACGTCATCCTTAACTTTTGACACTTTAGAATCCATGAATAATGTTTGTTTGACCGAAAGTTCGATAGTTTGGAAGACTATAGATTTACATTGTTCCGAAATTACTAACGCGTACAACTTTCGATAGAAATTCTAAATCACTTTAAAATTGTTTTGAAGCCTATTCTAGTGATGTGCATAATGGGGATTAAGTAAGTTCCTTGGAAATCACCTTCATGTGTAAATTTGAGCAACTTTGACAAAATTCATAAATGAATGATTTCTTGATTTCAAAAAAAATATGAACATTTTGCATATTACTAAGGTTTTCTTTAGAACTAGTTTTTATGCATGTGATTCTCACGACTCTATTCGTGCCATTTTAGTCTCGTGCACTGGTTTCTGGGTCGGTTATTATCGTGCTTATGTATAACTATATATATATGTATATATATATTCTGAAGTAGGTTGGATATGGCAAGTCGGTTTGCCCATGGGTCGGCTTTACTTAGTTTGGAGAAATAAGGAGCTAGGCTTGGGATATGTTGGCATCATGATATGTTAAAGCTGGGCCTTTTTGCCCCCTCTCACGTGAGTGCTTGGCCCCTTCGCCCCGGCTTACTTATATAACAGGCATGATGACCTTTACACATTATGATACGTCAGTGCGTGGCACCGTTGCCTCGGCTCACCTATCCTATGACGTGAGTGTGTGGCGCCATCGCCTCATCTCACCTATACTACAGTTGGGACTTGTGTTGGAGATTTTGGGGATTTGAAACTTCTGGTGTTATGCTGTGGTATGGCACGAGTTTGGAGGTCGCCATCGTTCCCATACGGTATGCACTATTTTTATATTTTAAATAAAGAATTATTTTTATATTTGCATACAGGTTTGACTCATATATTTTCATTTACAATATTACTCTCATTTATATCTCGTACTTTCTGCTTTACGTATTTGGTACGTATTTCGTACTGACCCCCTTCCTTTCTGGGGGCTACATTTTATGCCCTTAGGTACCGACGTACAAGTTAGAAAGCCATCTTCTTAGGATCCCTGTCCATCGTTGAAGTGCTCCCTTTGCCTCAGGAGTAGACTTTTGGGTATATACATGTATACTTATTTTCTATATTATGCATTTATGTATATTCGAGGGTATGATAGGGCCCTGTCCCATCCCATTATTCAGTTCATATGTCTAGAGGTCTGTGGATACATGTGGGTGTGGGATATTGTATGTGGTATGGCTTCATATGTATGATACATTTGTTGGGTGGTTCTACCGCAGAGGTGACCTTATCGGCCCGCATATATGTGTATATTGATGTTTGTTGTTTGCGAGGGTTGCTATTTGCAGGTGTGGTTAGTCAGTAAAATAGAGGAAAATCTGTCAAAATTTGGGACATTCCTTAGCTGTTATCGTTGGAAAATCTAGTTTAGTATTTGTATGGGTGCCTAATCGGCACTAATCAAGGTCCTTGGGTTGGATCATGACAAGAATAGGGGACAAAAGTGGGATGTAATGCTTCATTAGGCAAAATGGAAAAATACTAGAAAGAGGCATATGCCCAAGTTTTACATGCCAAAGATTACAAAGAGAACAAACATTACTAGACAAAGAAGTAGTAATAGATTGATTACAAACGTTCATAGAAGCAGATTCGACATCATTATTAATAGTAGCGGACAAGTCTTTGTGATTCATAGTAGAAGGGTGAAAAGATTGAAGAAGATATAATCCATTCTTCACCCTACTAGGAGCCAGAGGCCTCTTCAAGGAAAGGCCCTGTAGGAAACAAGAATAAGCGGAGAAGATAAGTGTACTATTAAATTGTAAGAAAAACTTTTGAATAGAGATCAAGTTAAATTTGAAACTAGGAACACTTGTTTATAGTCAATTCTTGATGAATAGTCATATATCTAACGTGTGTTACTTTGACCCACTATGAATTAGGTAGGTTGACATGGATAGGACGTGGTAAGGGACGGATATTGAATAAAATGGACTGATCATATGTCATATATTCAAAAGTGCCAGAATCAAGGATGCAAAAATGTGCTTTAGAACTTGAACGAGTAGGAAGATGATTAAAAGAATTAATACCAACACAATGGGCTATCGCATTGGCCTCAGAACCAGACTCTTCCTGTTGACTAGCTTTAACTTATTGTAATATCTGTGTTAGTTGTGAAAGTTGAGCCTGATTGATCCCAACTATCACATCACTATTTTGTGAGAATAAAGGATCTTCTTGACTTCTTGCAGCTTGGCTCTAAACTTTAGGGAAGAATGGTTTTGTTTTAACTCCTTTGACAGCTTTATGGTACCTATGTATTTTGTAACACCTTTCTATAGTGTGACCTGATTTTTTGCAATACCTACAAGTCTCATCAATAGCATTTATCCTATAGTCTTGATGTTGATTCAACTTTTGTGGGATGTATGGATATCTTTGCAATGCAGCAGTCCTTTGTTGAACCTGATTAGTATTGACATGAAATGAACTTGAATCAGCAGTATGACTTACCATGGGTTGCATTCCCCTCTTTCTTTCCTCTTGTAGTTGGAAAAAGAAAAGCCCTATCAATGTCAGGTGGTGGATCCATCATCATAACTTTACCCCTGCAACTAGTATATAGTTCATTCAATCTTATTAGGAATTGAACTAGTTTCTATCTTTCTTTAAGCATATTATTTTTTCCATGGCTCCTCACTCATAATCCACACAAGTACTTCTAGTGTCAAGCAGATCGATTTCATCCCATATAGCCTTCATATTATTGAAATAAGTTGCAATATTCGCAGATCCCTATACTGATGGTAATAATTGTTTCTGCAATTCAAATAGATGGCCAAATTTGACTGTTCATACCTTTTCTCAAGTTGTTTCCATAATTCATGTGCAGATCTTATCTCCTTAGTCAAAGAAATTAACATCCACACAAATACCATGTCGTTGCATTGTACCCAAAGATTGAAGTGCTCACTATTCTCCTTTGGTTTCAATAGAGAACCATCAGTGAAACCTAGTTTATTCTTGGTTGATAAAGAGATAAGCATAGATTTCCTCTAAGATCTATATCCTGTACCTTCAAAATTTGAAAAAACCTATGTCATGCCTAGGGAAGCCTAAGTATGAAGATAGTATGGATGAAGATGATTTATTTTTGCCATTGCAGCAGAGAAACACTCAAGAATAGATCGAAGATAAAATACAAAAAAAACCATATCATATTAGATCTGAGATCCTAGATGATATCAGAAAAAATTCAGATCATATCAGATCTGAGAAACTTCTAGAAAGAGCAAAGCTCTGATACCATGTTGGAATTCACATAGAGAGCAAAATTGGAATATGGAAGATAAAAAGTTAATTGTTATTTTTCTTATTGCTGAAAGTATCACTGCATCTTATCATATATACATACAATGAAGCTGAAACAAATTGGCAACTGCCTCTAACTAATTACAGCTCTACAAAATAAGTAATGGAGTATGAACTAAGAGCTAAGATTAGTACACATGTCGTTGAGTATACAATAGCAAAACTAGCCGCCTGAGGATGTATGTGATGCTCCTTTAGTTCCAAAACAGGGTAAAATCAATAGAAATTTATGTTACAGAATAAGATTTTCTCACTCATTACCCATCAAACTAGCTAGGTCATTAGGAAAATACATGGTAGTTTAAAAATTCTCACCAACAATAATATGAAACTGACAAACTTTTACATATCAAAACAATACTTTTTTTTGGTGATGTAATTTTTGGTCAATTTCTTTTTAGACTAAATTTAATGTCATCTTGATCTCAAAGTAAAATCTACCTACTACTAGATTCGAAATATAATCATAAAGAAGTATTGTAAGATTTGAGTATAATCGTAGATAAGGATTGTTGGCATGAGTTTACTGTAACTGAAGTAAAACAATTGTACTCTCCAATTTTTAAGGGTGGGACGTGAATTTGAAGTAATTACATGAAATACTTATTGGATAAATTTTCAATTTATCTTCTTCCCAATTTTTATCTCTTTGTAAAAGCTATTACAATTTTTGTTCTCTTATTGACTCGAACATAGAACAGTTGAATTGAGAAGTGTTTACTATCTAAGCAACTCCTTGTCATTTTTTCTAAATTATATTTTTTATTTCACACTTATATTTTATTTGTAACTCCTCCTCCTCCTCCTCCTCTTTCTATACTATTATTTTTTATGAGTTTTTTGTAAAAGAATACCTCATCTCTTTTCTTTTTATTTTTGTTGAAATGAATATTGTTTAATAATTAAGAGCTTGGAAATAATAATATGCTTGATATGACCGGATAGGGCACTCTGAAGTGTAACCGGCACTCAAAAATTATTTCTGATTTTCAAGAGAACCATGTGATCCTATAGCTTATTCAATCAACGGAAGAATTAATAGAATCAAAGAAACTACTCTAGTGGGCTTTCAAACATCACAACCAAATAGCGAGTAACTAAATTAATAGCTATGTATTAATTAGAATGGGTTTTCAAAAATCGACACAATATAATATCATCTAACTCAGTCTATCAAAGCCTCTATCAATTCATAAGAACGTGCCAAGGCAAGTCCAAGTCTAACTCAAAACAAATGATAGGAATCAAATAGAATAAAAGATGTCCTTCGAATGCTAGGAGCCCTTACCAAAACACTGGGAATACTTGAATCTTCAATGAAGTGCCTGCTAAGGATACATAACACCTGTGTCTACATCATAAAATGATGCATCACTGAACTATATCAGGACGTAAAATGTATGATGTGTAAGATAATAGACTAGAATAAATGGAACACCCCTCATATGCTTCGGAATGCCCTATAAGTGTATTTCTTGAATATCTTAATATTTGTACATGATTTGTAAAATTTGACTTCGTATTCTTGCTCAGGGTGCAAAATTGAATGGGAAAAGGGTAGCCCTTGATTTTGAGATGACCTATAGGGAAAATAATTTTCACAATGGGGAGCAAATATAGTGTTGATCCGCGATAAGGTTGTGTCGCGCCTGAGTCGCGAAGATATGTAAACTGGCCCTCACGACTGGTCCGTGTCATGCCTAGGGCACGGACTAGTTCAAAAATTTCCTCATTTTTCCTACTTCATTCAAGGACATTTGGGTTGTAATTCAATGCCCATAAATGAGAAATCCTCCTTAGTCATTTTTCATCTCTAAAACTCCCAAAATCCTCTCAAAAACATTAACCAATACCCCATTCAATTACAAGAATCTCAAGCACATATTTTGGAATTCAAGAATCCAAAACAAGCCTCAAGTCTTCCTCAATTTAATTTCAAGAAATTTGAAGGTTTAAGGTATGTGAGTTTCATTCATTTTTTTTATTTCACCAATGAAGCCAAACCTTCCCTCTTCAACAAATTACATGACTTAATGTTGGACATCTTATGGGTAAATTTTATTATGCATTATAAACATGATTTGAGTTTGGGTTCTTCAAGTATTGATTATATCTTCATGAATATCTATTAAAGCTTATTTCATGAGTTGATTTATATCTATTGAGGTTATGCATGACATGAATTATGAAACTTTAAATAATGATGAATTTTTAAGATGGATTTCACGACACCCAAATGAGGATTTTACTACTATGTTGGTGGGTTGATTTGAATGATTTGAAAATAAATTAATTTTATTCATTTTTGTCTTATATTCATAAATTACATGATTTTAAGCATGTGTAAGCATACCCACCATGATTGAATAAGTTTGCATGATTATGAATCTTATGTTGAAGAGAGGTTATTGCATGATTTGCAAATCAAGTATTTTATGATAAGTTATGGGCTCCCAAACATGTGTTGAACTCAAGAAAGGTTTCTATGATCTACAAGTGAATTATTGAGCTCTTATGCTATGTTTTATTTTCTTGAGAATTGTGAGCCCACTAGATGAGGTTATGAACTATGTTGTATGTCTCACCCTCTAGTACAAGGCAAATGTCTACATGAAGGGGTTATGAACTAAGTTATGTGCTTCACCCTCATTACGATTTAATATTATGCACCATCTCATCCCTACATGAAGGTGTTATGACCTATGCTATGCCTCCACCCTCATATACGATCCATTACCTACTAGAAGGGGTTACAACCTTTCTATATTCCTCACCCTCTAGTACAAGGTATTTGGATGAGCTATTCATGTCACCTTATTGTGTTGAACAAGTTATGCAAGTATGATTATTCTCAAGCATCTTTACACCTAAGCATTGACCATACATGTCATATTGAGCTCATGTCTATCAATTATGATTATATATCTTGACTATTATGCTTATGATCCTTGTTGCATTGCACCCCCTCGACAAGGTGTGGTTTACTTGTCAAGGTAAACCATACATGATAATATGAATAATCCAAGGCATGTCACCTCCCCCCCCACCCACCCACCCGACAAGGTGATCGGGGTATGTCATCCCCAGACAAGGTATGGTATAACAAGATGGATCCACTAGAAACCATAAAAAGAATATTATATAATCCTATATGGAATATAGTTTAGAGACTAAGGACTTTCTATAAAGATCCTTCAAGTCGAGACCCCATCTTAAGCCTCAATCAGTGCTAAGTCAAATTCCATGGAATACTTGAAATACTCATAACTTGAATAACTTGTAAGAAGTATGCTAACATGATATGAGTAGCTCATAAATATGCCTGACCTCTATTACTGATCCTAAGTTGAACATAAGAATAGATAATAATCATATATGATCCCTTGCTTTAACATGAATGGCTCACAAGAGGTAAAAATCTTGAAATAGGGCTCAACTTAATACTTGCAACATCATAGATACTTTTCATGAAATCAATGCATGCTTGAAAACCCTTAATCATCATGAAGTCATTTGACTTGTAAATCATGTAATAAATCATCAATAACTTGAGAATTCTTGTCATGTTATTTTATCAAACATATGGTGGGTTCATGATACTTGTTCAAAATCATGCAATTCGACAGTGAAATATTATGAGTGAACTCAATAAAAATCAACCCACCAACATGTTGTAAACCCTCATGTAGGGTACCTTGAAATCCATTATCAAAAGCTCATAATAGTTCATAGTTTCACAACTCAAAACATGCATAGTCTCAATAGACAAAAGCAATTCATGGAACAAGCTTAAACTATACATTCATGCATAATCAATCAATGCTTGTCAGAACCCCAACATGAGTTATGCTCATATTTCATAATAAGAGATATCTATAGGTAATACAATTTAGAAACATACAATTTTCATTAAAAGAGAAGGTTGCGCTCCATGAGTGAAAGAACCCATGGATGAAGACCCACATACCTTAAACCTTTAATTCCTTGAGGTGAACTTGAAGTAGACTTAGAGATTGAACTGAGTCCTTGAGTCCTAAAATTGAGCTTGGAATCCTTATATTTGAATAAGAGAACTAATAGAGTCTTAGAGAGGTTTTAGAGAGGGTTTTGTGAGCTGTAGAGCTAAAAAATGGCTAAGTATGGGTGATTTCATGTTTAAGTGGGAATGGGGCTATGACCCCAGTGCCCTTGGCCGAAATTAAAAAAAACAAGGAAAACAATACAATGGTCTACACTTATGGTGCGATGTGGACCAGACGTGGAGCAACATTTGTATTAGTCCATGCTCCAAGCAAGTCACGGCATAGGCACGGAAAGACACTAGATTATGAAAAATTAGTAAAACTTATTTTTCGCTATGGGTCTGCTGAGTTATACCCATTTCTCACTCAATATTGTTGCCTGATCAATTATGAAGTTGGATTTTTGAAATCATGCACGTATTTTGGCATATATAATAATTACGATTATGGGGCATTCCGAAACAAATGAGGTGTGTTTCAGAGGTGAATAGGCTTCCAATGGTGTATATCAGGGCAATTAAGGACATATATGATGAAGCAAAATCTTGGGTAAGGATGGTGGGTAGAGACTCTGAGTATTTTCTTGTCAAGTTGGGACTTAACAAGGATCTGCACTAAGATCTTTTCTTTTTGCCTTAGTGATAGATAAGCTAACATGATCTATTCAGGAAAAGGTTCATTGGTGTATACTATTTGCATGTGATATAGTACTAAATGATGAGACTTGAGAAAAAGTCAATAATAGGTTGGAGGTTTGGAGACATACTTTGACATTTAAAGGGTTCAAATTGAGCAGGACTAAAATAGAATACTTGAATTGCAAATTTAATATTGTGGGGGTATAAAATGAACATCAAAGTGATGCTTTTCACTCAATTTATTCTCAAGAGAGAAATATTTAAATATCTTTGGTGTCACGACCCAACCCCGGGGCCGCGAATGGTGCCGATAGGACACCGCGACAACCAATTATACTGAATCTTTACTTACGACAGCTATGGAATTCCACCAAAAATTTTGACAGAGTTTCCTCTGTTTTACTGACTAACCCACCTGCAAACAGCGAACCCAACAGTACCAGATAT
>JAOTQJ010095939.1:0-11784 GCA_025642045.1 Solanum sejunctum
ATTAGTAAACTCATTCAACGTTGTACGTTTGAAAAGTTCCTTTCCTGTACAATTTGGGTTTGAAAATAATCTATGTTCAGTTTTGGCTAACCTTCTGATAAATTTACTTCATCTTAAATTTTAGAGTTTTGAACCCAGGAACAGTGTTCTTTCGACTGGAATTAGAGAGTTGGGAAGCTATAACTTCAAATTGTTCTGAAATTACCTCTAAATGTGAATTTGAGCAATTTTGGCAAAATCTTATAAAAGAAAAACTACTTGATTTCAAAAGTGAACATTTTGTATATTTTCAAGTGTTTGAAATCAGTTTTTATGCATAAGATTCTCACGGCTCTGTTCGTGCCCATTTGGCCTCGTTCACCGGTTCCTAGGCTGGTTATTTCATGCGCATATATGATTATCTGTATGTATGTATATATCTTCTAAGGTAGGTTGGATACGGTGGGTCGATTTGCCCATGGACCGGCTTTGCTTAGCTTGGAGACATAAAGAGCTGGGCTGGGATGCATCATGAAGTGTGAGTGCTGGGCCGAGTTAGCCTAGGCTCACAGGAGTGCGTGGCACCATCGCCTCGGCTCCATAAACAGGCATGATGACCTTTATGCATTATGATACGTGAATGCTTGGCGCGTCACCCTGGTTCACCTATCCTCTGTTATAGTTGGGATTTGTGTTGGAGATTTCGGAGATTTGAAACTTCTGGTGTTATGTTGTGGTATGGCGCGAGTTTGGAGGTCACCATCGTTCCCGTCCGATATGCATTATTTTGATGTTTGAATAAATAAATATTTTGATGTTTAGATACAGGTTTGACTTCTATATTTTCTTATTTGGATTATTACTTTCACCTATATTCTAGACTTTTTACTTTACATACTTGGTACACTTTTCGTACTGACCCCCTCCTTTCGGGAGCTGCGTTCATGCCCGCAGGTACAGACGAACATGTTAGAGGGTCGTCTTCTTAGTACTTCCATCTACCGTTGAAGTGCTCCCTTGCATCAGGAGCAGATTGTTTGGTATATACTTGTACACGTACTTTTTGTATTTTGTCTTTTTATATATTCGAGGGTATGATGGGGCCATGTCCCGTCTTGTGATCCAGTTTCTGTGTATAGAGGTCTGTGGATACACGTAGGCGTGGGTAATTATATTGGTATGATCTTGGTTGTATGAGGTGTTTGTTGGGAGGTTCTGCCGCAGCGGTGACCTTGTCAGCCTGCATATATATATATATATGTTCATATGGTGATGTTTGGTACTATTGGGTTCGCTGTTTGCAGGTGAGGCTAGTCAGAAAAATAGAGGAAACTCTGTCAAAATTTTGTTAAATTCCTTAGTTATTGTGAATGTAGATCCGGTTTAGTGTTTGTCTGGGTGCCCAACCGGCACTAATCACGACCCCTGGGTTGGGTCGTGACAAAATTTTACATTCGGTCCCAAACTTTATTAAATCGAACCAATTAAGGACTTTCGGGGTTTAAGTTAAGTTACAGGTTCTAACAATAATTTAATGACTTTGCATTAAAGAACAACTACCACATTCCCAAAGAATTCACATGTATGCGTAAAGAACCATTGTCTTGCCCATTATGTAAATCTCCACTAATTAAGCATGCTTGAATAGAATCAAATAGGACTTTCAATGGGTTGTACTGTAGGCTAAAGGACTGGTAGAAAAACTATATAATAGTGACTTACACTTCCCTGAGCACTTCGCACTTTTAGACTTCATCACCCATTATCTTCTCTTTATTTTTTTCAGCCCGCTCTTAAATAATTATTTCACTAACAATCTCATCAAGAATGTTTCACTTCTTTTTGTTTCCAAATAATTATTTTCTTTTTTTCTCTTTTTTTATGAATATTCTTTTAAAGAGGGCTTTTTCATCACCACGTAGTTATTATTGATCACCTTTTAACACTTATGTATCCCTTTCCTTAAGATTTAACAATTATAACATGTCTATGCTACAATACTCAAGGAAGCAAGGTGCAAAAATTAGGGACTCAACAAAATTGGATCAAGGTAAAATTCTATCTACCAACAAAAAGCTATAGTCGCAAAAGGGCTGACTAGTGATATAATATCTAAAAAAGCTACAATTTTACAAGACAAATCAAAGAAAACCTATTATCATCTCCTAAACAAAGCATTACTTTTTATTTCGCTTCAATAACACGTATGGCAAGTTCTAGACTAATATGCAAAACATGAAATAAACAAATTCTCACCACACATGGCACAAATATCAATCAAGATTGATCAATGTCACTTCTATGAGAGACAGGGTCATAACAAACTATAAAATAAAATAAGCTACATATAGTGTCACAACCATGACCCTAGATGTCAAAAAGTTTGCAATTTAATTAGCAATCAAGCATTCATAAGAGAGTACTACTCAAAATAGACTTAAATAGCAAGTACCATAAAAGTCAAAGATTTTTTCTTTTCTCTCGAAAAAATAAAAAACAAAAATAAAAATTTACTTCCTCAATATAAAAAATACTAGGTTCAAAGGGACCCCCTCATAAAAGAACCACAAAGAAAAACTAAGGGGTGGGCTAAGTGCTTCTACTAATGAAAAAAATATAAAAATAAATAAACAAAAATCTTTTTATAATTTTTTTGAAAATTTTTAATTTTTTTTGTTTTTAACTTTTTAGCTTTTTTCATTTTTTTTCTTAATATTAAACAAACCCTAAAGCACACTCCACCCTAAACAATATATTTGTAAGAATTCTAACCCTACACTTGAAAAGTTGTGATGTCCTCAAACAATCGATGAAAATTTAAAATAAGGGTTAGAAAAACTTCCTGGGTTCTTTAGAACTAGCTAGAAGCATCTCCTCACAATATCCATCGAGGGTCGTACGCACCCTACACTTAAGCACAAATTGCTTCTTTACTTCAAAATTTGGGTACTCACACTTCCCCTAATCTGCAAAAACTAAACACACACACAAAAAAGTGACACTAAAATAAACAAATAAATGAAAATAAAAAACTACACTAGTTGCCTCCCAATAAGCGCCTCAACGTCGTGGCATTACTCAAGTTACCACCAATTTTTTTCTCCACTTTGATAATATGAATTGCACCCCCAATTTTACATCAATCTTTCTACTTTGCTCAAGGAAAGGTGGTATAAAGATAAAAGAACCAAGTAATAAATATCGCATCTTACACTTCTTGGCCGTTAGATGAGGAATGTAATTTTTAGATTCTTGTTCAACAAATGCAAGAATATAGACATACTGTTCCTCTTCCTTACGCTATTTCATAGGCTTAGATAACTTGATTGATATCTCATCATCCAAGCTCAATGTAAAAAAAATATAGGAATGAGGCCGAATACATCCTAATTCATGAATTGTATTATTATTTACATCCTCTTGTGTACTCTTCTCAACATCGACAATTGGTGATTGGACATCATTCAAGTCAACCTTTGTGTTCACGTGAAGCTCTTTGTCATGAACATCATCTGAGCCAAATGGATCTACCTCTAGTTTGAGCTTTACTTCTGCTACATGGGTAGTTATATTTGTGAGGTGGGCATTCACTTCTTTTTGTCTTCTCCTGTAGCTCCAATATTTGTGAGGTGGGCATTCACTAGTACAATCTTTTTGTTGTATCTGCTCGACTTCATTATCCTTGTCAATATCACAAACAGTAGAAGAATAATAATTGGGGTTTGAGGGAGGGGAATATGAATTCAGGCAGCCATCCCAATGACCATTTCGACCACCACATATATGACAAAAATTCCATTCAAATGATTAGATAGGTGCACACAACCTGCTCTTCAGCCAAACTACCTTTATTGATTGCCTAACTACATCGTTGAGCGAGGATAGACAGATCAATAAAAATGCTTTAATGATATCTTCCTGTATTTTAAACCTAGCGAGGTGTAAGGGTAGTTGTCATGGGTCTCCCGTACACGAATCAATCTATATTCCTAGTGTTAAACAAGCTCCCTATACTACTGTGTTCTATTCACTCTAACATCTCTCGAATCCAGAGTGAACAATTAATTTACCCCCTAGTTGATCAGGCTAAGAAGTACGGATAAAGTAATATAAGAACAAGTAATATAATAAATAAATATTTTAAATTGACAATGACTAAACAATCATCATCTTATTAGCTCTTATAATCTTACAACGAGAAGTTTAACTTCACATAGACATGAAGAAATTACCATAAATCATTCAAAGATAAATGTAAAAATAAATATTATTGGAGAAGAAAAGGTGAAACCAAAACTCTCCAGTCTCCACGTCGACTATTATCTCTCTCTAGATCAAAAGTTATGTAAAACCCAATTTTATGAAATATTTATAAGTGTAGGAATAAATTCCAAAATAAAATAACTGAGTCCAAAATAAATTGGAAAACCCAAAACCAGAAGGAATTGGGCCTTCACGCGAACTGTACGCCACCTTCACATGGTGCTACCACTCATTTTTTTGCCACATGGCAGCTTATATTCAAATTGCAATTGCCAATTGTAATTTGCACGACATAGATGTATATATAATAATATATATTATTATATACAATTTAATCACTTAAACTGCCTACTTGAATTTTCTTTTGTAATCTTTCTGTTTTAATTCGTTTGAACTCCAAATCTCTTAATTTTTGTGCCAATATATTCCTTCAAATAAAATACATAATTTAGCATAATTCATAAAATTTATGCTAAAAAAGGATAAATAAAAGTATTAAATATGAGGTAAATGATATTCTGTCAAAATCAGCACATTTGATGCCCAAAATAAGGAACTTTCTGAGTTCTTAATGCGACTTTTAATGATTTTTATGTGTTTTTTTGTTGATCTTGCAGAAAAGTTAGGTTGGCATGATTTTGAAGAAAAGTTGCAGATTTTGCTGAATGATAGGATATATGAGCTCACCTATGAGTTGTAGCCTAAGCTATGAGTCGTAGGATATGTCATAGCAAGAAACAGAGACAAAAATCTCAAAAATCTGCCAAATGGAGGTCAACCCTACAAGCCCATCCTACGAGTCGTAAGTTGCACTATTACTCGTGTTGGTGGACTTGTAGCAAGGATTAGAGAGCCAAAATGCTAGATCCAAAACTGAAGGCCTAGACTACAACAGAAGCATATGGGTCGTAGCCCAAGCAATGACTCATAACAGTCAAGTCCAAAATGCCAAGTGTTAACTACGAGACCCTAGTTACGACTCGTAGGTCACCCTACGAGTGGTACCTGTACAACGTACCTGCTACCAACTGTCTTTTCTGTATAATTTTTAGGTTTAAATTTGTAAACACTATATATACTTTATGTGAGGGTTTATTTTGGTGGAGACCCGACATTCACAACTACTTGTAGATATTCTAGGAGCTTTTTTAGGGTTTAGAGTAGATTTTTATCTTTCAATTTGAAGCCTCACTTTTAGGGAATTGAAAACCCACATTGTACACATTTGCCAATAATCCAAGCTTTGTGGTTTTCAGCTTGAAGGTGTTATTTCTCTTTATTACTTTGGGTAAACTCTCAATTATGTCATTTATTTGCATTATTGTTGATTTTACATTAGTCATGAATAGCTAAGCACCCACAACTTGGGGTTGTGGGAACCATGAGTAGTTGACTTGAAATAACCTACACTTTGTGCATGTCTTTAGTTGGGCTTTTGCATGTATTATTTATTTCCCTTCATTTTAATTGTTGTTTGGTGGTGGCCAACACCAAACCTTGCCTACTATTACAATCCCAACCAAGATAGTGACGAATAGGAAAAGGGAAGTAAATGATAGGATTTGGTTGATGTGTTCCCAAGTATTTTAGTTATAGACAATAGAAATGATTAGTAGTGAATTCTTATAGTCAAGCCCTGTATTCTCTGTGGATTCGACCCTAACTTCGATTAGGTTACTTACTAATAGCGACCACTTTCTTATTGGAGAGTGACCATCAATCAAACATTAATGTGGTTGCTCCAATAATTAATGTGGTCGCTACAAACGGGGCGGAAATCAGTATTGGAGCGACCGCTTTAATTTTTTATTGATGGTCATGCTCCAATAAGAAAGCGGTCACTATCAGTAATTAACCTAACCAAGGTTAGGGTCGAATTCATAGGGAATACATAGCTTGACTAGAAGAATTCACCACTAATCATTTCTAGTATCTATAACTACAATCTCCCAATAGGGGAGGGGGGTTCATGTGATTCAGAAACAAAGATAAAATAAACACTAACTAATATGCGAGAAAACACTCAAATTTGGGGACAACTTGGGAATTATGCTTCGCATAGCTCAGTGACTCAAATACCCTAGATCACATAACTGTAGTTGGTGAATCGCATGCAAGATAGTAACTTAGGTTTTTCCATCCCTCTTAAGAAGGTGAAGGTCAAATTTCACCATGGCGCTTGGTCGGCTACCATGGCATGCCAACTAACTGTTACCTATGGTCCCAGTCAACCTCCCCTTGGTCAGGTTTGGTCGATTAGATGGGAATACATCAACCGAATTTTGTCATCTACTTCCCTTTTCCTATTCATCACTACCTTGGTTGGGATCGTGATAGTAGGTAGGGTTTGGTGTTGGCCACTACCAAACAACAATCAAAATGAAGGGAAATAAATAATTCATGCAAAACCCCAATCAAAGACATATACAAAGTCCAGGTTATTTCAAGTCAACTACTCATGGTTACCACAACCCTAAGTTGTGGGTGCTTAGCTACTCATGGCTAAGGCAAAATCAACAATAATGCAAATAAATGACATAGTTGAGAGTTTACCCAAAGCAATGAAGAGAAAAAACACCTTCAAGTTGAAAACCACAAGCGTGGATTAATGGCAAATGAGTACAATGTGGATTTTTGATTCTCCAAAAGTGAGTCTTCAAATTAAAAGATAAAATCTACTCTAAACCCTAAAAATGCTCCTAGAATATTTACAAGTAGTTGTGAATGTCGGGTCTCCACCAAAATAAACCCTCACATAAAGTATATATAGTGTTTACAAATTTAATCCTAAAAATTATACAAAAAAGATAGCTAGCAGCAGGTGCATCCCACAGGTACGACTCATAGGGTGACCTATGAGCCATAATCGAGGTCTCTTAGTCAGCACTTGGCATTTTGGACTTGACTGTTACAATCCACTATTACGAGTCGTTGCTCAGGCTATGACTCATATGCTCCTCTCATAGTCTAGCCCTTCAGTTTTTGGTCCAATATTTTGCCTTTCTGATTCTTCCTACGAGTCATAGTGCAACTTATGACTCGTAGAATGGGCTCGTAGGGTTGACCTCCACTTAGCAGATTTCTAAATTTTTCTTGTCTATGTTTCTTACTATGACACAACCTACGAATCGTAGCTTGGGCTATAACTCATAGTTAAGTTCGTATATCCTATAATTCAGGAAAATCTGTAACTTTTCTTTAAAATCATGTCAACCCAGCTTTTCTGCAAGACCAACACAAAAACACATAAAAATTCATAAAAAGTCGCATTAAGAACTCACAAATCCCTTGTTTTGGGCATCAAATGTGCTATATTTTGATAGCACATCAGTAAATAGTGACTAAAAATATGTATTTCTGGCATAAAATCGATACACTACCACTTGCACTTGGGAATGGGCATCCTCTTCATCGAACCTCCTCGCTTTTGATGCTCAGACTTAACTTGATAGTAATTCAAACACTTAGCCACAAATAATATAATATCCCTTTTGTCCTACGCCACCAATAATGTTATTTCAGGTCATGAAACATTTTTGCCACACCCGGGTGAATGGAATACTTAGCACAATGACTGTCTTCTAAGATCAAGCAAACCCAACACCTACCTTAGGCAGGCAAATGTGCTTATTAATCCTTAACACTCCCTCGGAATCAATGGAAGCTAACTTAGCTTCACCTCTTAACACTTTGTCCAGACTCATATAGAATTTATCATCATCAAACTGGTGAGCACGAATCTAGTCCATTAATGTATACCTAGCCTCAACGAAGGCCAACATTATGAGATGGGGAGATGACCAACTATCTGGCCAAAGACTAAACCTCTAAAGCCAAAAGACTCTCCTCCGCCCTAAGAAATGCCAAACTACCCATGCTAGAAGTCTTCCGACTTAAAGTATCATCCACTACATTAGCTTTGTCAAGGTGATAAAGAATAGAGATATCATGGTCTTTTAGCAACTCCAACCACCTATGTTGTTTCATGTTCAAATTAGGATGGGAAATATACCTGAGACTATGATGGCCTGTGAAGATCTCACAATGCACCCCATAGAGATAATACCTCCATAATTTCAAAATAAATACCACCGCGGCTAACTCCAAATCATAAGTAGGGTAGTTTCTCTCATAGACCTTTAGCTACCGTGAGGCATACGCTATGGCTCTTCTCTTTTGCATCAATACTCCACCTAACCCAACACCAGAAGCATCACAACAAACAACAAAGGCTACAACTTCCTCGGGCAATGCTAGAATAGATGTTGAAGTCAATAACTCCTTGATAATTTAGAAGCTTGCCTCATATTCATTGGTCTATAAAAGTACAACTCCCTTATAAGTTAGTCTGGTTAAAGGAGTTGTGATAGAGGAGAATCCCTGAACAAATCAACCATAATAACCTGCCAGCCCAATGAAACTCCAAATCTCAGTCGCTGAAGTGGGTCTCACCTAATCACAAACCGTTAAAACCTTGGCGGGATCGACCGTAACACCATACTTAGTCACTACATGACCTAAGAAAGTCACAGTCTCGAGCCAAAATTTGTATTTGGAGAACTTAGCATACAACTTCTCCTCACACAATCTCTGGAGCACAGTCCTCAGGCAACGGACATGATCTGCCGTAATCTTGGAAAATACTAAGATATAGTCAATGAATACAATCACAAAGGAATCCAGGTAAGGCTTGACACCCAGTTCATCAATTCCACAAAAGCGGTGGGGGCATTAGTCAACCCAAATGACATAACTACACTCATAGTGCCCATATCGAGTCCTAAAAGCAGTCCTTGGGATGTTTGACTCCCAAACTCTCAACTGGTGATACCTTGAACTTAAATCAATTTTGGATAACACTTAGGCACCTTGAAGCTGATCAAACAAGTCATCAGTATAAGGTAAAGCATATTTGTTCTTGATGGTCACTTTGTTCAACTAACGGTAGTCTATACATATTCTCATAGTACCATCCTTCTTCCTCACGAACAATACCAATGCACCCCAAGGTGACATACTAGGCCAAACAAACCCTTCTTTAATAGATCTTATAATTGCTCCTTCAATTCCTTTAACTTTGCAGGAGCCAACTGATAAGGGGAAACAAATATGGGCTTAGTGCCTGGCTCCAAATCAATGGCAAAATCAATATAGTGATCTGGTGTAACACTCAGTAAGTACGTAAGAAACACATACGTGATTTAGTTCTGAAGGACCAATAGGTATAGTAGGGACTGGCGGTACTTGGAAGATCAATAGTTGCATGGGTAACTTCCAACCTTGTCAAAAACTAAGTCAATAGATCTTGTAATATTGGTGTACGCTTTGATGCTGCAAGAGGCTGAACTGGGTCCTCAGTCAGCTCCCCATGCTCATAAATTGGGCCAACAATAGGCTTAGGTAAAGCTCCTCCAGTCTGAATTGGGCTTGTACTACTCCTTAATCCCGACCTTGATCTCTAGCTCTTCCACGACCTCTGCCTCGCCCTCTAGCTGGGCCTTAGACAGTAGGTACCGACTCATCCTTGGTATCTCTAACTCTAGTCCTTGGCATCTACACAGAAAGAATAGATTAGAGTCATACAAAACTTGAACATAAATGAATCACATTAAAGGAATCAATGAAAAGAGGATTCTTAACAAGCATCATGTAGCCTCTCGAAGAGAGATACAGACGTCTACTTTATTCATATTGGGATACAATTTTCTTATAATACTTCACCATATTTTAGTAACTTTCTTTCTCAAATAAACAATGATCCTCAATATCATATCGCAATTATCTCCCTTTTTCAAAATGTCATATTCACATTAAAAGATAATCCGTTACAAAAATATGAATAAACAATAAGCATTTTCTCTTTATTATTATCACTATATAAAAATAGGAGTTGCAATTTATCTTGTATCATTTTCTTTAGAGTATTAATATTGTTGGTATTATAATTTTTAAATCGATAAATCTTCTCAGAAAACTAAATAACAAAAAGTGCAGTATGGTGGATTAAATAAATATTTATGAGGTTTGATAATTCTACGACATAGATAATTAAATCCCTCATACTAGCATCATAATAAGAACTTTCAACCCAACACATGATACGATCTCATCCCATAGATTATAACATAAGGATATTCAAATAACAATTCAACTGAATGGACAAATCTTAAATTCAACTCCTAAAATGACAATTCTCCTAATCACTTGACCAATGAAGAACCAAAAGCATTGAGCAAAATAGTGAGGATGAAGGAGAACATATGAAAGTAACAATTCCTTAAGAGAAATGGTCATAATATATAGTACTCAAATAATCATTACCTTATCCTTTGAATTCAACTCTTCCTAGATTTATGTCAACATAAAGAAATTCATGGTTTTAAAGCATTACCACGATATGTTTTCTTTTGTTAATGGAAGATAAGACATTTTGCACTATCTTTTCTTCCTAGAAGACAAGACATATTGCACTATTTTTTCTTAACGGAAGACAAGACATATTGCATTATCTTTTCTTAATGGAATAAAAGCCATAGATCACTAGTTTTTAATCTTTTATTAGGGTCATTACAAATCTATATTATATTAATAGGAAGAAAGTCTAGCCTAGGATCATACCAAGTGGCAGCGTAGGATCAAGACATGTGTTAATTTTAAAACAAATTAGTTAAGTTAAGTAAAAATTAGTTATTATTTTCATTATTTTTTTATATTTTTAAAAAAATAACCTCTTATATTTATTTTTTAAAATTCAAATCGTGATAATTTTTAATCACGGATAACTATCTATTTAATTTAATTATTGAAATATATTTTCTATACATATATTATCAATATATCAATACGATATTTCAAATATTGGAAATCCTGGAATATTCAATTTTTTTAAAAAACTATTAAATATTAAAAATCTTTATTTTTAAAAAATAAGTGGACACATTTCATCACTAGAAATTTTTTTTGACATATCATTTTCTAAAATAAAAATTTTACATAGTACAAATCTATATTGTGTAAAAAAGTGTCATATGTATTTATCTAATTGAGCTTTTAAAATAATATTCGTACCAATTTCTTTTCTTAAAAAAATAACTTCCCTTTTTTTTAAAAAACAATTAGCTACTACAATAGTGGTGCTAAAATTTAAGAATTATTAAGGTAAATTTAAAAGCATAAATCAATTTAACCTCTTTTTTGTGTAACTGTATTTGTGAGTTAGTGGGTTACTGGGATTCAATGGGCGTAATGTGATAGGTTTGTGCAGGTTGGTTTTCTTTGCTTAGTTTTTATGTCTGTTAGACTCCGTAATTAATTCAATCGAAGTAAATCGTTTTATTTGAAAAGTTGACGAACATGGCATAATTTAAATTAAGTAAGTTCGCGGTTCTTAACTATAATTGGAGCGTATATTCTAAGTTGGAGTCGGGAGTCCTCAATTGGATTAAAATAGAAAAGTTTGGGGACATAATTGAACAATGGGCTAACTAGGAGCCCTTAGGGGCAATTTTAATAAGTATGGATTCTATAAATACCCCTCTTTAG
>JAOTQJ010095950.1:0-11784 GCA_025642045.1 Solanum sejunctum
TTTGAAGTCTGTTTAGTGATGTGTATGATGCAAAATTAAGCAAGTTCCTTGAAATCACTTTTATGTGTGAAGTTGAGTAATTTTGACAAATGTCATAAACGAATAACTTCTTAATTTCAAAGATGAATATTTTGTATATTACTAAGTTTTTGGAACTAGTTTTTATTCATGTGATTCTCACGACTCTATTCGTGCCATTTTTGATTTCGCTCACTGTTTCCCAAGACGATCATTATCGTGCTTATGTATAACTATATGTATATATGTACAAATGTTCCGAAATAGGTTTGATACGGCGGGTCATTTTGCCCATGGGCCGGCTTTGCTTAGTTTGGAGACATAAGGAGCTAGGCTTGGGATATGTTGGCATCATGACGTGTAGGTGCTTGGCCCCTTTGCTCCGACCCACATGAGCACGTGGCCCCTTCGCCATGGATCACTTATATGATGGGCATGATGACCTTTATACATTATGATACGTGAGTGACTGGAGCCTTCGCCTCGGCTCACTTATCCTATGACGTGAATGCATGGCCCCTTCGCCTCGGCTCACCTATGTTACAATTGGGATTTATATTAGAAATTTTGGAGATTTGAAACTTCTGGTATTATGCTGTGGTATGGCGCGAGTTTGGAGGTCACCATCATTCCCGTCCGATATGGATTATTTTGATATTTTGAATAAAGAAATATCTTGATGTTTACATACAAGTTTGACTTATATATTTTATTCGGATTATTACTCTCACTTATATTTTGTACTTTTTGATTTATATATTCGGTAGGTTTTTTGTACTGACCCCCTTCCTTCGGGGGGGCTGCGTTCATTCCCGCAGGTACCGACGTACAGGTTAGAGAGCTATCTTCCTAGGATCTCTGTCTACTGTTGGCGTGCTCCCTTTGCATCAGGAGCAGATCTTTTGGTATATTCATGTACACGTATTTTCTATATTGTTTCATTTGTGTATATTCGAGGGTATGATAGGGCCCTGTCCCATCCTATAATTCAGTTCATGTTTTTAGAGGTCTGTAGATACATATGGGTGTGGGAATTGTGTTTGGTATGACTTTGTATGTATGATACATTTGTTGGGCGATTCTACCGCAGCTGTGACCTTGTCGGCCCGCATATATATGTATATTGATGTTTGCTGTTTGTTGGGTTCGCTGTTTGCAAGTGTGGTTAGTCAGTAAAATAGAGTAAACTTTGCCGAAATTTTGATAAATTTCTTAGCTATTATAAGTGGATCCGGTTTAGTGTTTGTCTGGGTGCCCGATCGACACCAATTACGCTCCTTGGGTTGGGTCTTGATAATATGCATGTATTTAATTCATCAAGAAATAACTTCTTTGATTGATGAATCATCTCTTTTATTTTTAATCATATGGGTATTTTGTATTTAATATGAAAGTGACCATAGAAAGAATATACATGTATTTAATTCATCAAGAAATAAGTTCTTTGATTGATGAATCATCTCTTTTTTTTAATCACATGGGTATCTTGTATTTCATATGAAAATGACTAAAAAAAGAATATACATGCATTTAATTCATCAAGAAATAACTTCTTTGGTTGATGAATCATCTCTTTTTTTTAATCACATTGTATTTCATATGAAAGTGACCATAAAAAGAATATACATATATTTAATCCATCAAGAAATAACTACTTTTTTTATGAATCATCCTTTTTTGTAATCACATTGCATTTTGTATGAGTGACTAAAAAAGAATAAACATGTATTTCATTCAACAAGAAATAGCTTCTTTGGTTGATGAATCATATTTTCTTTCTTTTTTTATGATCACATGCTCCCAAATAATCTTATTTTTATCTTTTTTATGAATAGAATAAAATAAAATACTTACAAAGAAAAATGATAATTTTTTTTTCTTTGTAGTGAAGAGTCCATGGTTACTGTATGTCCTTGTAAACTTGGTCCCCTATTTTCTTTTATTGTTGGGCCATAATTCAAGATTCTTTGTATTACAAGAACTTGATCTTAGGGTGTGAAGGGATGGATCCGCATCCCCCCACCTTAAGCAAGGTAATTTCATGGTATTTCTTATCGTGCAAAGGAATGGATATGCATTCCCACCTTAAGAACAAGGTAACTTTATGGTATTATTATCGCGCAAAGGAATGGATACTCATTCTCGCCTTAAGAATAAGGTAACTTTATGGTTGTTCTTATCGCGCAAAGGAATGGATATGCATTCCCGCCTTAAGAACAAGGTAACTTTATGGTAGTTCTTATCGTACAAAGGAATTATACTCATTCCCGTCTTAAGAATAAGGTAACTTTATGATAGTTCTTATCGAGCAAAGAAATGGATACTCATTCCCACCTTAAGAACAAGGTAACTTTATGGTAGTTCTTATCACGCAAAGGAATGGATACTCATTCCCGCCTTAAGAACAAGGTAACTTATCATAGTTCTTAACACGCAAAGGAATAGATACTCATTCCTGCCTTAAGAACAAGGTAACTTTACGGTAATTCTTATCGCGCAAAGGAATGGATACTCATTCCCGCGTTAAGAATAACAAAGAGCTTTTCTTGACAAGATCATATTTGTATATTTCTCTTGTCATTTTATGCTTAAGTTCATCACTAATGACTTCTTCTATTCCTTGTAGTTTGAAAAGATGATTATTTTCAAGCAGTACGTCTCTCCTTCCACTAAAGTTAAGTATTTTTTAGTCAAAACTAAAGATGGGGTGGAGCAAACAATGTTCTCGACTCTAACTCCATTAGTTTGTCGATATGTGATTCCATGGCCTTCTTTGAGAAACCCACTTCATATGGCGAATTGGACTTCAATGAGAACTCATAATTCCAATAAACTACTCAAGTTGTGGTCTCTTCAAGCACTAGATCATCATCATGCTAACATTATAACTTTCCTTCCAAGCTTAGGTCGTCGCATAATTCAAGGTGCGATTCGCTGGGGAAATACCATGATAGTTAAGGGAGAGTATCGCCACATTCCAGGTATTGGGAATGGAATAAAGATGTACTTGGTAGGTATCAAGAAGCCTTGGGTATGGCTTAAATTTATGATGTCGTTTATGCATCACTTTTCGCTTATGATCGTAATTCAGATATTTGATAAGCATTCTGTGAAGCTTAGTGCCCCAAAATAAATACACTTCTTACATCTATTAGGGAATTACCTATTTCTTTATGGGATTTACCTATCCTTGGAGGCTCACCAATTTTAGGTTCTTTTTATGAAGAATTAGTACCTGAGGTCAAGGAACTTACTGGGTTTGATAAAAAGAAGACAAAATATCTTCCTCGAACTTGTGAATATTTATTTGTGTCCTATAATCATCTTTGAGTTGCTAACCAAAAGGTATCTTTTAGCCAATGGATAGAGTTTTGGTGCAAGAGACCCCAAGTGAAACTTTGTCTGACATAAAGTGATGGTCACATGTCGAAGAAAAGGTTTTCTCCAAGATTAGGGTGAATTCTAACAAAAGAGATGAGACATATCAGATAGCCTTCTTATCTTGTTGGTTGTGCACTTTTGTCCTTCCAAATAAGGCCATTACATTTGTCCTGGGACTTTCAAGATGGCAATCTTTATGGTGAGTAGAAAAAGGGTCAGTCCTTGCAATTCCGGTGTTGGTCAGTATATCGAATGGTTTGAATAAGATTTCAACTGCATCCTTACTTAATCAGATTATAGTCTGCTTCCCCATCTATTATATTTATGGTTGGCTTGGGTATTATTTCAGGACTTATTTCGCATCTGTCAATGGGCCTTTTGTTCCTACTATGGTAGTATATTCTGGAGAAGGTGCTGCAAGGTACTTTGATAAAAACGATGCGACAAAATGTATCCATGGTGGAGAGAATGTTGCTTGGTCCTTTACTATGTTAGATAAGAAGTGAACTTACTTTTATGTAGATAATGATCGTGTACCAGAGTTGGAAATGAGCTACTTTATGAGTATCCCTTTCAATTATCTTCCCCTTAGATGCAAAAATTCATTTATCATTAAGCCATATAGCCCACATCACTTCAGTTGTCAATTTGGATTCTACCAGAATATTCCTAATACTATGAAGAATGATATTCGTAGTGTTTCTTTGGACAAGGGACTTATATTTTGGCAGATCCGCACTATGGGGCAATCTTTGTCACGAGCAACTTTTTCCTTAATCATGCCTAATGCGGAAGACTTTTTTTGATCTTACTATCAGATTTGATGGAAGAAGACTCATTGGAATTTCCTTAGTGATCATTTGCAGGGTTTGGTGAATGTTGCTGGACCAACTCCTGTTGTATCCTTAGAGGGTTCAGATAATGTACATATATCCAAAGTCCTCAACGCTGATATGGATAACACTCTTTCTTGAGGAGCCAAGGCATCCAGACAACATAATAAAGGAAAATCTCAACTTATTATGATGACACCAATAAAAAAGACATCTACTCAAGATGCTCGAGTTCCTAATAGGTTCCTTCAATATGAGAGTGAGACTAGTAGTACACATCATTGTTAGAAGAGAACAAGGGTATGTTTAGTTGAAAATGCTACTACGCCCGTGGTTGAATTATATGATGAGACGAATAGCCAATCGAGTACCATAATGACCCCTATTAAAGAGGTACCATTCAGACTTCCCTTATCAAGTATATATTAGCTCCCCTTTTTGATTATTCAAACCCCCTTTTTTTTAAATGCAGGCAAACAAAAGGCCAACTTCTATCTCTTATAATAAGGTCAAAGATACTTGGAAGTCTAATGCACGCGACCACCCAATGGTTGCTATGTCAATATTTAAGGGAAGAAAGTTATCCTAGATGCTCAAAAGAATTTCATCTCTTCTCTTTGGACCATTATTCGAGAGAAATTTTCTAAATGTGATGTAGATTCTGCTTTCTCTCTTAAAGACGAACTCTAACTAATTATCAAGGAGATGAAATATAAAGATGTAGATATCTCACCTTTGATAAAATTATTAGACTATTTCTTTCAGTTTGCTACCTTGTATGACCAAGCCAAATAAGCCCTTCATGATATAGATATAGAGACTGCAAGAAAAGAGTTGTTTGTAGTAGTGGGAGAACGTCTTTCAAATGCCTTGCTTGAGGAGTATGAGAAGGTTAGAGTGATGTCCTCTCTCTAACAATCACTAGGGAACATGAAGAAGAAGATAAAGGAGCTATGCAAAAAGGCACAAGCTTTGGGAGCCCTTTAGCAATTGCCAAGTATGAAGTTAAAGAGGCCAAGCTAGCTACCCCACTTGAAGCTAAGGAATTTGAAGCATGCTCTGACATAGATTTGTCCAATAGTTTGGAACAAAAGGAGCATCTAGAAGCTTTGTGTCAAGAGCTGATTAACTATTATTTATGCTTAGATTAGATTTATTTTCCTTTTTTATCTTCTTTTGCTTATTTTATTTTCTTTAGATTTATATAATATGTTAGATAATTTATGATATCGATATTTTTTTCTTGTCTTACATTATGCATCTTAATGGCGTCTTTTCTTTTATTGAATTCTCCCACTTGAATTTGCTTTGGTTTCACTCTTTAACAACTAATTCAAACTTGACCTAGAATTTATAGGCCAATAAGAATAACATAATCTTTACTTGCAAACATTGTGAATATTAATGCTTCAACTTATAAGATAAGTCTTAAGGACTTCTAAAGCTTGAACATTTTAACTTTCAAACTTGGTGACTTTGTTTTGTTAGTTTGAAGGCATTTAGAAATCTAGAACTTCCACTTTAAGGCTTCAGTTTTCAACTTTGTAAAATCTGAAGACTCCGATTTTGTCCACATGCTTGATTTGGGATCACCCCACAGGTATGGGGGATTTAAACACCTCAACTCCATACTTAGAGGATTTCAATTTGCAATCTTGAAAGATTTGGAGGCTTCAAGTCACATATTTGGAGGATTTGAAGACTTTCAAGTATACTATTAGTAAAGCCCATATTTGATAGAGGTTTACCCCCATCGAACCACCACCATTTGGCATGAGTCCAAATTTTGATGAAAGGTAATCATAGCTTTAACACTCATGTAAGAGCTCAAGTAGGGACATATGGTTTTTTGACACATGCAATTGAACTTAGAATATAATTCCAAGCGCCTACATACCTCACCGAAGAGGATCAAGTCACAACGTAGTTCTGAAAGAGTGAGTATTTTTTAAGGTATGTCATACATAGTTTATACTCTTGCTGGCCAGGAGTAACATGCAGTTTAAGCTCGTATGTCATGGAACATCATCTTACTTCAAGGGTAATACCTCTTGAGGAATTTTACATTTATAGGACCAATCCTTATGCCATCTGCATTAACGGGTTTGTAAGCGCCATTTGAATATGCTTCTTGTACTAGTATGGTCCATCCCACTTTGAGGTAATACACCTCCTGACTTATGTGAAGTGATAATAGGTCTATTTACTGCAAGGATTTGGTCACCGACTTGAAAGCACCTCAGACAAACCTTTTTGTTAAAAGCACGAGATAGATGAGCTTCATAGCATTCAAGTTTTTATTGAGCTTCGAGCCTCTTTTCATCTAACAATTTTAACTAAGAGAGATATAGTCGAGCATTCTCTTCCTCGATAAGTCCCTCTTGAATAGCAAGTCTTAAGAAAGGTATCTATCACTCAAATGGCAGGACTGCTTTAACTCCAAAAGCAAGTGAATATGGGGTTGCTTAGGTTGGTGTGCAATATGTTGTCTTGTATGCCTACAAAGCTTGTTCCATTCTTTCATACCAGTCTCATTTGGACTTGAAGACTACTTTTTTCAGGAGATTGTATAGAGTCTTATTGAATGCTTTAGCAAGACCATTGGTGGCGACATGATACATAGAGGATTTCCAATGCTTGAAACCAAAAAGATCACAATTCCTATTCATTAATTTGTTATCAAATGGCTTGACATTGTCAGTTATTATGTACCAGGGATGACAAATCAGTATATGATATTCACTCGAATAAAGTTTGCAACATTCTCCTTCTTCACTTCTTTGAGAGTGATAGCTTTGGCTTATTTCAAGAAGTAATATGTTGCAGTCAAGATATATAGGTGCTCACTAGAAGATTGTGGGAGCAGTCCAAAAACATCCAATACCTAAGCATGGAACGGCCAAGATGCAATAGTCGGGTGTAAAACTTTAGGTGACTATTGTATGAAGTTTGCATAGAATTAACAAGCTTTGCACCTTCTAGCATAGTCTAAGCTATTTGTTACCATGGTTGGCAAGTAATACCCCATTCTCTTGATGTAAAAGTGGAGCTTTAGGCTGGATTAATGTGATCTACATACTCCCGAATGTGCTTCCTACAGACCTTGAGTTGCTTCTTCCTCTCCCTGACATCGAAGGAGTATCCCGTCAAATGATCTTCTATATGGTGTATCTTTATAGTAATGGAAACGAGGTGTACGATGCCGAATGATAGTCCTCATTCTAGCATCTTCTGGGAGTGTCCCATAACATAAGTACTCAATAATAGTTTATTGCCAGTCCTCTTTATTGGCTTCAAAAGCCGGAACAACATGCTCAAGCTTGTTCACCATATGTTTGTCTTTACCTAGTGGTGGTACTACCCATTTTTTGGCAAATAGTAACTTGTGTTTGATCAGGAAGAGCCAGAGTTGAAGCTAGAGAAGATAAGGCATCGGGTGCTATATTTTCCTTTCTCGGCACATGTTGGAGGGTTACATCTCTGAGCCATCCTATTAGCTTTTGAGCATAATAGTGATATGGGCGTAATTCAGGCTTCTTGAAATCATAAGTTCCCAAAACCTTTTTAATAACTAATTGAGAGTCACCAAATACTTGAAGTTGCAATTGTTTCATGTCGGCCGCCATTTCGAGACCAAGTACAAATGTTTTATATTTTGTGACATTATTGGAGCAACGTTGCTCCAATGTGAAGAAGAATGGTAGGACCTCTCTGTGCGAGGTGACAAACACAACTCCAGAGCCTGCTCCACCACAATGTCCAACCCCACCAAAGTACATCTTCCAAGGAGGTTGTATTTCAATAGCCATCGCATCTTCATCAGGGAGCTTATCAGTTAGCTCCCAATTATCTAGTATCAGATGGTCTAGTAAGAATCTACAAATGCTTGTCCTTTTATAGCTTTTTGAGGTACATACATAATCTCAAACTATTGGAATTAGAGGTACCATCTTTCCAGTCGGTCACTAAGGACTGGTTTTGACATAATAAATTTGATAGGATTTTCTTTAGATATGAGACAAACAACATGAGCTTAAAAATAATGCTTTATATTTTGAATTGAGAAGAATAGAGCTAAACACAACTTTTTGATTAGTGAATTATTCAACTCATTTGGCGTCATCATTCTGCTCAAGTAGTAAAGGGAGTTTCTTTGCCTTCACTTGTCACACCCAAAGTCCCGTTAAGGCGGACTGGCACATGTTATCAATAAGGCTTGGGAGAACCAACCTATATCCATGCGTTTTCTATACATATTATAAGGGATTTCTATATTCAACTTGCGTTTAAGAAATTAAGTAATAATAACAAGCCAAAAGAAAATGCATATGACTAGGCCATTAGGGCCACGCTACCTAAGGTACGAGACATGACCACATTTAATTTACATAGTCTACAAAGCCTCTAGATAAGGAAAAGTATACGATAAGGGTTGGGACAGGCTCGACTCAACTAACTATACAATACTAAAATATAAGTTCTAGACACACAAAACTCTGAAGCAACCTAGAGCTTATTAATAGCAGCTAGATATCCTGTACTCCTACTGAGGATAGTTACTAGCACCTGTACTTGCAGCATGAAATGCAGGTCCCCCATAAGGGACATCAGTATGAGATAATATACTGAATATGTAAGGTAGGAAATATTGTATATAAAGTAACGACTCAAATGAAACTATGCACTGGTGTAAGGATAGAGACTACCTTTAGTTATATTGTGGGATCATGTACTTTATGTTCTTTTTATTACTTTGCCTTTATTGTATAATCTGTACATAACATGTAATACAAATGACCAGCTGATCAGTGGTAAATCTATATCAGGATAGGCCTTGGATAGGCTTTTTCTTTCACCCCTTGGGCTAACCCCATGATAGGATCGACCCTGGCTAGGTGATTCTTCCACCCCTCAGGTTACCACCCATCAATAAGCAATATACTTTACTTTATCTTTCAATTACCTTTGAGATGATTTTTTTGGTGGTCATAATATTGGAGCTATAGGACTGTAGATGTAGCATGTGACATGTAAATAATCATAAAAGACAATATGACAATGAAAAGAGTACATTACACAAATAATGAAATACGTATGAGATGAAACAACTCGTGAACTTCATTTAGCAACAAGAACCCATGTAACTTGGCATCTATGTACGTATGCAGATTTGAAGGTGACTATATATGGGAGAATATGAATATGTGAAAGAGTGGAGACACAGTTAATAGTTATATCGGAGTTGGTAAGTGCCTTTATGTGCCAACAAAGAATCTAGATTTCATACCAAGTAATACAAAATCGAGTATCCTTATATATCTCGCAGTATGACCTCGCTATTACCTCGAGATAACCTTTCCTTCCTCCAAATATTTATCTAAAATATGGTAGGTGATAAATCTATCATTTGCAGCCAATAGATACATCTTGGTAGCCCAATCTCATAAAAAAAATAACATATGGATAGCAAGCGTATAATTATAAACCCGAGCGTATTCTTTCAACCTTTCTATCTCTAATCATATTTTCTAATATACATTGTCATATACATATCATGTTCAGCCTATTTTAGTGCCATAAGAGTATTACAAATGACCACAAAGCACACCCAATAACAATTCCATACAACACAAAAGTAGGAGGCATAACATTACGTCGTCTCACTACATTTTGATGTCGACAATTCCAAACCTGTTCCAACTTCAAGAAAACTATTCCCACAATATTTATAACTATAAAACACTCCTAAAATAGTTAAAAATAGTCCTCAAAATATCTATAGGACGTGAGACCATAGTCCTCAATCAATCAGCCCACAATTTCTATAAATAATGTACTAAGGATAACATATTAAACCTCAATTGTTTACGTATAACTAAACAGTGCAGCAACTTTTATACATCATTAAATAACTAAAACGAATTAATAAAATCAACCTTCTTTCATGATCAAGACAACTAAGAAGAGAAAATCTCTCAAATAAACAAGAAAAGTATACAACAACCCTTGGAACACATGTTGTCCAAAAGTTCCAGCATATACCTAACCAACATAGTATCTTGTTTTTCATGCGAAAACCATACCAAACATATACGTGTTCTTACTTACATTTACTCTCAATGTGTAGGTATTCTCAAAGAACCCTAAAAGTCTCCTTGTAGCTACTTTGCAAGGCTAAAAAAGAGTAGAGAGAAAACTTATGAAAGCTGATTTTTTTTCATGCCTAAGAATGACTTAAAGGTGCTGCTTGTAACCCCTTTTAAAGAATTACTTTGGCCTACTTTACTTTACATTTTATGCCTTATATTATCAAGTTAGTAATGTACCATTTTGTCCCTTTTACTTGGTCCTTATTGGGTTGCAAATTGATGGGCCTTAGCTGCCCATTTTCCCCTTTCCCTTACTTAGTTTGGGCCCAAATAATTAAGTAAGACATGATGTACTTGGGCCCTTTTCCTATTATTCTTGGACTGTAAATATTTTCTATTTATGATGCTAAAGTGTGGGCTCTAATTACACCCTTAACACGGACTTTATTCATTATCAGACTTGGACAAATTCGACGTCGGGCCTCGTCTCCGTCTAGCTAGCAAGTTTAAGCTAAGCACGTAGGTGACTCACCTGCTAGCTTCCTAAGTCCTGCAAGCACCTCAATTCTCTCACTTTTTTAAGGACACGATATCCTCAATTTTACTTAAAACTTGTATACACTCGACTCTCTGAAGCATTAGACGCACATATCGCCCTCTAACATGAGATTCAAGCACTTTTAAAAATAGGTCCTATTTTGAAAAAGTCATATCATGTTTTATTTGCATAGAACTAGTACATGTAGGATGTAGGGGTTACATCCTCCCCCCATTTGGAACATTCATCCTCAAATGTTAGCATAATTAGATAGCTTAACCATGTTCAACGCAATAATTGTTCAAACACACGTACCTACTAAGGCCCCAATTCTGCATGTTGCACTTCCTCTTTAGCTTTAAATAAGTAAGGGTATTTTGATTTTATTGCATCCTCAGCCTCCTATGTTACCTCTTCTGATTGTTGGTTTCTCCAGAGTACTTTTACTAAAGTTATTTCTTTATTCCCTAGCTCCTTAACTTGATGATCTAGAATTGCAATAGGTACCCCTTCATAGGTAAGATCTTCTGTAACCTGCATATCTTTAATAGGAGTGATACGTGATAGGACACCTATGCATTTTTTAAGCATTGAGACATGAAAAACTGAATGAACCATTGAAAGCTCTAGGGGTAGCTCTAATTCATATGCAACCTGCCCGAACCTCTTAATAATCTTACATGGCCCTATGTAACATGGGCTCAGTTTCCCTTTCTTACCAAATCTCATAACCCCTTTCATTGGAGATATCTTTAGAATACCCAATTCCCTACTAAAAATTCTTGTCCTCTTCTGCTAGCATCCACATATGATTTATGATGACTTTGGGCTGTTTCTAGCCGCTATTGTATTACCCTAACTTTTTTCATAGCTTGTTGTACTAGATCTGGCCCAAGTAAGGTGGTTTCACCTACTTCAAACCATC
>JAOTQJ010095980.1:0-11783 GCA_025642045.1 Solanum sejunctum
GCAAGGCAAACCTGTAACAAAATCCATATTGATCATGTCCCACTTCTATTTTGGAAGTTCTATACACTGCATATAACCTCCTGGCTTTTGGTGTTCTACTTTCACTTGTTGGCAATTTGAACATTGAACCACAAATTCTGGAAGGTCTTTTTTCATGCCTAACGACCAAAACATGCCCCTCAGGTCATGGTACATCTATGTTGATCCTGGATGGATGGAATATCAGAAATGATGGATTCTTTCATTATCCTATTTCTTAATCCATTAATCTAAGACACACATAATCTATTTTGGTATTAAAGTACTCCATCTTGTGTAAAGTTAAAGCCCTTTATCGTACCTTGACTCACTTTTTCCTTAAACTGTCGTAGAACAGGATCCTTGAACTATTTTTCTTTCCCCTATATTACTAATGAAGATGCTATTACATTATGTACAATCACCCCTTCCTTTTGAGTCTAGAGAAGGCAAACTCCCAAACTAGCTAGCTAACGTAGATCCTTAGCCAGTCCTTCACTTACCATAGCTTGATCACTAATATTTCTGATTTTCTTAAGACACAGAGCATCGGCTACCACATTTTCTTTCACTGGATGGTATAATATATCAACGTCATCATATTTTATTAGTTATAGCCATCTCTACTATCTTAAGTTTAGGTCTTTCTACTTAAAGATGTATTTTAGGCTCTTATGATTAGTATATATGTCAATGTGAACCTCATACAAATAGTGGTGCCATATTTTCGAAGCAAATACAATTGCTGCTAGCTCAAGATCATGAGTTAGGTAGTTTTTCTCATGTGGACTTAGTTGCCTATACGCATAAGCAATTGCCCTGCCATTCTATGTCAGTACATACCCTAAGCCAACTCCTGAAGCATTGCAATATACTGCATTCCCCTCAGTGCCTTTTGGATGTATAAGCACAAGTGCAGAAATTAGCTTATTTGTCAGCTCCTGGAAGTTCCTTTCATATGCAGCATTCCATTGGAACCTAGTTGCCTTATGTGTCAACTTTGTTGGAGATGCAAAAATAGAAGAAAAACCTTCAACAAACCTCCTGTAATAACCTGCCAAACCTATGAAGCTCCGAACTTCTGTGGATGTTGTTGGTCTTTGACAATCTTTTATAGCCTCTATCTTTTGTGAATCGACCCTTATTCCCTCATCAGACACAATATGACTCAAGAATGCCTCTGATTTTAGCCAAAATTCACATTTATAAAACTTAGCATACCATTGTCGATCATGAAGAACTTGTAACACCTGTCACAAGTGATTTGCGTGGTCCTCTTCTGATCTTGAATATACCAAAATATCATTTATGAATACTATCACGAACACATCCAAGAATGGCTTAAATACCCTATTCATCAGATACATAAAAATTGTTGGTGCATTCGTTAGCCCAAATGACATAACAAGAAATTCAAAGTGACTATTATGTGTTCTGAAAGCCGTCTTAGGTAAATCTTTCTCCTTCACCCTCACTTGGTGATAATTTGATCTCAAATCAATTTTTGAAAAGAATTTGGCACTCTATAACTGATGAAATAAATCATCAATCCTGGGGAGGGGGTATTTATTCTTAATTGTCATCCTATTTAATTGTCGATAGTCAATAGACATTATCAAGGTGCCAACCTTCTTGTGTACAAATAACACTGGTGCACCTCAAGGGGACACACTAGGTCTTACAAAACCCTTCTCTAATAAGACTTTTAACTACTTTTTTAATTCACGCAATTCTGCTGGGGCCATCTTATATGGAGGGATGGAAATAGGTTGAGTGCCTGGAAGTAAGTCAATACCAAAATTTATTTCTCATTCTAGAGGTAAGCCTGGGAGTTCTTCAGGGAACACATCAATAAATTCATTCACCACGTGAACTAATTGAAAAGTTGGTGATTCTTCCTCCATATCCCTCGCTCTAACTAAATAACATATATATCCCTTGGACATCATCTTTTTGGCCTTAAAATAAGAGATAAACCTCCCCTTTGATGACCCAACATTGCCTTCCCATTCAAGAGCTGCTTCATTTGGAAAGTGCAAGTACACTCTCTTAGTTCGGCAATCTACGGTGGCATATAAACAAGCTAACCAATCCATACCCATTATAACAACAAATTCCACCATTTCTAGATCTATAAAGTTAGGCAATGTGTCACGATTACGAACAATTACTACACAGTCACAATAAACCCTTCTAGTCATAATAGATTCACCGGTTGGTGTAGACACTTCAAATGATTTGTTCATTATTTTAGGTGTTGTCTTAAGCTTCCCAGCAACAAGGGGAGTGATGTATGATAGTGTAGAACCAAGGTCAATTAATGCATATACATTATGTGAAAGATGGACAATGTACCTGTGACCATATCGGGTGAAGCTTCTAAATTTTGCCTACTCCCTAGAGCGTAAGTGCGATTCTAGACTCTGCTAGAGCTAGCTACCCCTCTAACACCTATACCACGACCCATAGGTACTTGTTGAATCCTACCTAATGGAGTAACTAATGATGATGATTCAATAGCTGACCCAATAGATTATGTTATACCACCCATACATCTCCTTGGGCAATGTCTCATCACATGCCCTAGCACACCACACCAATAACAAACATCTGTCCAAACATGACATATACCCAAATAACTCCTTCCATAATATTTACAAGGCTGCGTAGGAGTCATTAGTTGGCCTTCTAAAAAACTGTTTTCCGTATTCTTTGTCCCTCACCTTGTTGAACAAACTAATTACTTCTAGACACTCGAAGTTATGGTGGAGCACTGGCTATAGAGTAGGAAGAGGATGGCCTAGGCGGTCTATTAGAAAACTGATGCCTAAGCTAACCTTGGGATGGTGGAAATTGTCCTATTGACTTGGCCCTCTTAGCCTGCCCTTTTTCCAACTCTTGTATCCTTCTCCTTTGCCTATGATCCTATAATTTCTGTGCAAAAACTTGCATTATCGCTATATCCATGTCTTTATTCAAGGAGTCCATGGTACAGTCTCTGATAAGATATGTATCTAATCTATCCACACATCAATGAACTCTATCTCCCATAGTAACAACTACATTAGGAGAATACTTGGAAAGGGAATTAAATTGAAGGATATACTCCCTCATGCTCATATTCCCTTGGTAGAGATTCAGGAACTAATTTGCATGGGCCTCTGAGATCTCTAATGGCAATGGTCAAGAAATGCCTCTTTAAAGTCCTCCCAAGTAGTTGGAGGTGCATTTATGCCCGTGGATTGCCTCCAAGCTTCATACCACAATATAGACACACCCTTCAATCTATATGCCGCTAACTCAATAGCTTCTATACCACTCACTTGCATAACATCGAAAGTGTGCTGAATCTGATTAATAAAGTCTTGGGGATCTTCATTAGATCTGACCCACTAAAAGATGGAGGATCCAAATTAAGAAAATCATGTATCCTTGTGCCAGCTACCCTATTTGTACCACCTGTACCCATAATTGGGCCATCCTACCTTAACCTTGGCCAGCAACTATACGAGTCAATAACTAGACTGCATTTCTTAGATCCTGCATGGTATCATCAATAGGTGATTCTTGGGGAATTTCACTACTTTCGAGTTCATCAAGAACTAGAGGAGTTGGAGATGTCTGTGATAGAGACTCCTCATGAACCTCATTTCATTGTCTCACCTGACTAGGTATACAAATTACCACTTCTACTCCCTTCTCTTTACCTTTGTGTTGCTTGGAGTCTGGCATAATTGTTGTACAAAAAGATGTAGGAATTAGACATAATGCACCTATTACACTTGGCTTTATGGCACAATTTAAAGAATGGTAAGAAAGTAACAACTCCTAAATGCCACATATCCTCCTGCTTATAAATGTGGTGCACAACACATCGATAAACAAGATTCTACATAGACACAGTTTTGTAGACTCCCTAGGACTACTCGCTCTGATACCACTTCAGTCATACCCAAAGCCCCATTAGCGTGGACTGGCACTCATTACCAACAAGGCCCGGGAGAACCAACCTATATCTGTGTGCTCTCTATACATATTATAAGGGATTTCTACTTTTGACATGCCTTTAAGAAAATAAACAGTGATAACAAGCAAAAAAGGAATGCATATGGCTAGGTCGTTGGGACCACAATGTTTAAAGTATGAGACATGACCACACTTTAATTTACATAGTCTATAAAGCCTCTAAATAAGGAAAAATATCTAATTAGGGTCAGGACAGGCCCTGCCTCAACTAACTGTAAAATACAAAAATATAAGCTCTAGATGCACAAACTCCGAAGCAACCTGGAGCTTGGTAACACCAGCTAGATATCCAGTACTCCTACTAGGGAGATCTACTAGAACCTGTACCTGTAGCATGAAATGCAGGTCCCCCATAAGGGACATCAGTATGAGATAATGTACTGAATAAATAAGGTAGGAAATACTGTATATGAAGTAACAACTCATATGAAACTTTGCACTAGTGTAAGGTAATAGACCACCTTTAGTTATACTATGGGATCATGTACTTTATGTTCTTTTTATCACTTTACATTTACTGTATAATCTGTGCACAACATGTAATATACATTACTAGCTGATTAGTGGCAAAACTATATCAGGATCGTCCTTGGCTAGGTTCTTCCTTAATCCCTCGGGCTACCACCTGTGATAAGATCGTCCCTGGCCAGGTGATTCTTCCATCCCTCGGGCTACCATGCATCAATAAATAATATACTTTATCTTTCAATTACCTTTGAGATGATTCTTTTGGTGATCACAAAACTAGAGATATATGACTGTAGATGTTACATGCGACATGTAGAAAATCATAGAAGACTATATGATAATGAAAAGAGTACGTTACATAAATGGTGAAATACATATGAGATGAAAATAACTCATGAACTTTATTTGACAAAAAGAAACCATGTAACATGGTGTCCATGTGTGTATATAGATTTGAAGGTGACTATGTATGGGAGCATATGAACATGTGCAAGAGTGTAGACATAATTAATAGCTGTGTTGGAGTTTGTAAGCATCTTTATTTTCTAATAAAGTGTCTATGTTTCATGCAAAACAATAAAAAATTAAGTAGCCTTACATACCTCGCATTACGACTTCGCTATTACCTTGAGATAGCCTTCCCTTCGTCCAAATATTTATCTACAATATAGTAGGTGATAAAACTAGCATTAGCAGCGAATAGATATATCTTGGCAGCCCAATCTCATAAAAAATACACATGGGCAGCAAGCGGGTATTTATAAATGCGAGCGTATTCATTCAAACTTTCCACCCATAATTATATTTTCTAATACACAATCTCATATATATATCATGTGCAACTAGTTCTTACAGTCTTACAACAGCTCACAAAGCACAACACATAACAATTCTACATAACCTACAAATGGACAGCATAATGTCACGTCCCTTTGTCCCATTTTGACGTTGACAATTCCAAACCAATTCCAACTTTAACCAAATTGTTCTCAATATATCTATACATAAAAACAAACTTGAACTTATCTCAGAATAGTAAAAAATTAGTCATTATGGATGTGAGGCAATAGCCTTCCATCCATCAGCCCACAAGTTCCAATCAACATTATAGTTAAGATAGCACAATAAAAATCATTTGTTAAATGAAACCAAAATCAGGGTAGAAACCTTAGGGTAATATCTATAACTCAAACTATGTTAAGAACATCAACTTATTTTCATAATACAGCCCACAAACCATAGAGAAGTCACTAAAACAAAAGGCAAGTGTGCAGCAACTTTTAACACATGCTGTCCAAATTTTTAGCACAAGCATAACTAGCATGTTATTTTTGTCTTTCATGAAGAAACTATTCGAAATATACAACTATATGTACTTACCCTTGCCTTCAAGATTCAGCCTTCCTTCAAGAATCCTAGAAGGTTGTATTAGTTGCTTTGTAAAGTGAAGTAATAAGAAATACAAGAGTTTTTTTGGATAGCTAAAAAAGTATTGCAAGTAAAATGACTTAAGGAGCTATTTTGAGCCATTTTTAAAGGCTCTTTTGTCCGACCTGCTCTTGCCCTTTCAACCACATGCTTATACACATTAAGAAGCTGGTGATACAACAACTTTTCCCTCACACTTGGGACTAAATGGGTCTCAAAGTTGATGGGCCTTGGCTACCCATTTCGAAAATTCCTCTTAGTTATTTTTGGGCCCAAATAGTCAAGTGGGTTGTGATGTACTTATTCCCTTTTAATATCCTTTTTATGCTAAAAATGTAGTCCATTTATGATACTGAAACATAGGCTAAAGTTACATCTTTAACACGGACTTTATTTACAACTAGACTTGGACAAATTTGACGCCGAGCCTCATCTATGTTTAGCTAACAAATATAAGCTAAGCAAGTAAGTTCCTAAGTCCTACAAGCACCTCAATTGTCTTACTTCATTTAAGGCTGTGATCTCCTTAATTAGACTTAAAACTTATTTACACTCGACCCTCTTCAGAGTTAGACATACATATCATCCTTTAATTGGAGATTCAAGTACTTTTAAAAATGGGCGCTAATTTAATCAAACCATATCATGTTTCATTTGCATAGTTCTAGTATTGTAAGATATGGGGTGTTACACTATGGGTAGCTTAGCATATGTGGATAATGGTGGCAAACAGGAGACTTGAGGGGTCCATCAGTTCTTTAGATTGAAAGTTAGGTTGAGGGAAGTTAAGAATTGTAGTATAGTGTTCTTGGTGGTTCCAATTTTCTTTAGCTGGAGAGGTTTAGTCAAGCAAGGCCTCGGTTCTACCTTATTAGAGTTGGAAGCTTTGGGTAGAGTGATGGTGGAAAGGAGGTTGTCTCCCAAGGGGGAGATGGTGGTTTATGGTACCAAGTGGGCTAGGTGGGTTTAAGGTTGACTAATAAGTTTATGGTTGTGAGTCCTTATAGAATGTAGAGAAAGATTGGTAGGGTTGCATAGGGGTGGGAATTGCCTATGGATATAAGTGTGGTTCGTCCAGTTCTTTATGATTCTTGGTTGAAGTGATGTGTTGGTGACTCAAGTGTTATGGATCTCTTTGAGGTTGTGGGTGTTGTAGAGGATAAGTTCGCTTAGGAGAAGGTCCCATTGGGGGTATTGGATGGAAGGGTAAGAAAAGTGGATTAATAAGGATGTGGTGTTCGTCAAGGCCCTTTGGAAGAATTATGAAGGCGAAAGTGTCTATCGGGGAGCCAGTGCGAGTATGGATGAACAATATCCATATCTCTTTCATTCTAGTAAAGCTTATAATAATACATCATGTCCTTTAATGATTTCAAGTCTTATGTTCCACCCCCTAAGTCATTGCATGCATTCATGTTTATGTTGACGAGTTCATGATGATTTTAACACTAATGTTGGGATTTTAAAATGGTGTTTACATGCATTTTTGCATCCTTATGTAGGCTAAAATTATCTTATTTATTTCTCTCATATACATTTCTTTGACATTTGGGAACGAATATTCCTAAGGGGGAGATATTGTAATAACTCCAAAAAATGCCCGAAAATGTGCCTCAAAGATGTTTGAAATTGTAATTTCCATATATCTCAAAATTTGTGTGTTATTTTTAAAATCCAACTTCATATTCTTGTTCAGGGGGTCAAATTGAATGGGAAAAGGGTCTAACCCCAATTTTAGAGTGAACGAATTGCAATTACATTTTTCAAATTTCACTTTACAGTGAGGTTTCTGCACCCAAGGGGCAACGAGACAATGGCGTGCCTTGGTTCATTTTGCGAGCTGTTTTTCTTATTTGGTCGAAGACGTTTTGGTCTTAGAGCTAAGTGTTCCAAAATGTGAAAATATATATATACCTAGCCATAATTCATTTTCATATCGTACAAGATATTCCCCAATACTCTCTCAAATATTTCAACCAAATTCAAGTGTCCCAAATTTACTTCTGGGTCTCAAGAAACTCATTCAAGCTCCAAGCTCTCATTCAAATCTAAGTCAAGCTTATTTATATTGATTAAGAAAATCATGGGTCCCCTACATCGAACCAAGTTCGAAAGAATAGTATTGTTTAAGAAAATCATGGGTCCCCTATATCAAGCCAAGTTCGAAAGAATTTCTGTCGACTAAGTTTTGAACAAGTACCGGCAAAAATGTCAACTTTAAAGCGACATATCTCTTTGCATACAAAGAACAGGGTGGACCATGACCCACCAAAGGAAAGCTCTTTGAATTAGCTTACACGCTTGGTTTCATCTTATTTAGAGTTTGGATAAAGAAGTTATGCCCGTTTTCATAAAACTTGTATGTGCAGGGGTATATATGGGTTTTTGCCAAATTTTGCCTCATTAATGGCGTTCAGTAAATTTAGCCATTTCTATTGATATTTTGGGAATTCCCATGCCATCTTAACACCTCTTGAAGACCAAAACCTATTCCTAAAGATCAAATCTACTCCTCCCAATTGGAATACACTCTCAAATCCTCTCAAGATCCTCCATTAAAACCCCAATACAAATTCACTTAAACTCAAGAGAAAGCTTTGGAATCCAAGACCGACTTCCAAACATCAAGTCTTTCACAACTAAATTTTAAGAAATTCAAGTTCTAACGTATGTGGGTTTCATTCATGGATATGTTTCTCCTATGAAGTTGAATCTTTCATTTCTATTAAAATTACATATTTCCAAGTTGTGTTGCTTATGGGTTTTACTCATTAGGTATTATGATCATATACTATATTGGTTTTTATGAAGTTTGGTTGAAAATACATGATTCCTCATTTTGAAGCCTATTCCTGAGATTATAGTTCTAAGCTCTTCATATGCTATGAGGGTTTTCAATGTATTTTGCAAGATGGTATCACTAAGTATTGGTGGGTTATTTCACTTCAAGTTTTCTTGAATGATTTCACTGTTGAATTGCATAGTTTTATACTAGCACTACATACCCGCCAAGTGTTTTATAAAATGTCCGCGTTATGATTATTGAGTTATTGAAGGGTTAATACTGCACATATGAGATGTATGATCTTTTAATGATTAAAGTATGTTGTATATGTGTTAATTTCATGATAAACTTCTATGGTGTTACATGTTGACCATTAACCTTGTTAGGGGTGTCACTACCCAAGCCTAGGGCCTAGACGTGACCGACGAATTGACAACTCTGAGAAAACCTAAACAAGCCTTGTAGAATATTGTTACACATCCTCGGTCATGGAAGTAATAAAATACAACAAGAAATAACATATTGGGATAACAGGGGCTAAAGGAACACTTCCATATCATGGACAACAAGAGTCGATAGAGTCAAAGCTCATAGCATGTCCAACAACACCTCTATTAGATAGATAAGAGCAGGGACCCAGACAAAGCAACCGGGTTTACCCTCATAGCTAAAGCAAATAATAAAGAAGAGTGTCTCAAAACATAATATGAGAAAATTAGATAAGGTCTCCTAAGTGGAGGACTCACCAACAAGCTTGAGTAGCACAGAAAGGATGATCAACTTGTGCACTGGTTCCTATATGGTGACATTATGTAGGCAAAAGTATGCGTTAGTACGTGTGAATGTACTAAGTATGTATGATGCAATATAACAAGAGATAAGTGACATATTCCATATGTATAATTTAAGCAATTAACTAACATATAACAAGATGACATTCATGAGTGATGTTTGTAGTAAGGCATGTTTCATATATTATAATACAAATGTGAAAATGGATCATACTATGGTGGATTGTTACACCCTACCATCCATGGTGATTGAGGTACAAACCCCTCAATAGGTTACCAAGGTACAAACCCCTTGATGGGTTGGAGGATGTTCACACCCTACCTCCAAGGTACAAACCCCTTAGGTTAGAGGATAGGAACCCTATGTCCTATTATGCCGATGTACAAACCTTTTGAAAGGTTAGAGGATGGTGACACTCTACCTTCTATGGTGATTGACACATACCCCTCAATTGGATATGGTCAAATCAACATAAAATAGAGAAACACCATATGCATACTTTCCTTTTATCGTCATCAAAACATCATATACATACTCTTCTTATATCATGATAACATCATTTATAACATAAGACATGCATTGAACCTTTAATTCCTCAAGAAACTATAGCCAAACATTTTATCAAACACTCAACAAGTTTATGGTGCTAGTGTAAAACCATGCAATTTAAGAGTGAAATTATCCAAGACATTCTAATTAAAACCATCAATCAACAACTTGCAACACCCTCAAGCAATATAAATAAAACCCCTTCATCAAATCCTGCAATAGACCTTGGCTTCATAACTCAAAACATAGCAAAACAGTTGTAATTTCATGAGCTTCAACATAGTATGCAATGATTTTCATAATGAAATAGACTTAATTATTGTAATGGCCTGGCCCAACACTATGAGCTATTGTCCGCTTTGGACACCGTGGTGACGACCCATGCGTACCCGCATGGATTTGTCCTCTTGGGTTCCCCAAAAGGCGCCTCACAAGTTAGATCCAAGCTTCTACTAATATAGCCTAGGAACTCCCCCTATTCTGCCGATATGGTATTCGCCTAAGTGAGCCGAGGCAACGCGCCACGCACTCACCCCCCGTAGGGACTCAGCATTCTCGCTGAGGTTTGCCCTGGAATAAAGTTTAGGACAGAATGCAACATTTCTTCTAAGTTTGGTCCTTGAGGATAATTTGAGGTGGAGTCAAGGTATGTGTAAAGTTTTGATTGGCCCAAGTGGCATGTGTGTGCCTATATACCAGTATATCCTATACAAGATCAACAATATCCCATACTGAGAAAAAATTCGCAAAAAAAATTGTTGAACAAGTTCATGCTCTCGGGGTGCTACAATGCTTCCCAAAAAAATTCGTTTTTTTTGTGTTTTCGATTATTTGATGCTTCAAGATCGATATATTGAAGCCCCTAAGTAGCATGGTGGCATTGGTTGGTCAAGAAAATGCGTAGTTTGTAGGTTACGAAAGATTTGGGTGTAGTAGAGGATTGCAAGGTATGTTAATTTTTATCTTTGTTTATGTTAATTAAAGGTTGTGATGGTGTTAGGAATATGTTAAAATGAAGGTAAAATGCGAAAACAGGATTGGTTGTTAATGGAATTATGAATTTACAATTGGTGGTTGAATTGGGAACAAAAGTTGCTTATGGTTCTATATTGAATTATTATCATGTATTTGTGTTTATTTCGCATGGAAATAGTCTTTATGGGGGTAAAAGAAGTGTTAGAAAATAATTCATATAATTATATGAACGTTAGCTTAAATTGGAGGCCCATCAAGTGTATAATGTTACGTTTTAGCGTTAGGGGTTTCCGTTGGGTGTTGGGGTGATGTATTGTGGTTTGTGAAGAATATCGGAAGGCTTGAATATGATAGATATGAGTTTGATTCACTGCTGCCCTATTTTGTTGATTACGTCGCAATAGCATTTTGTGGCATTTTGATGTCGTGGTGTTATTTGGAATGGTTTATTGATGTTATGGGCTGTTGTTGTTGCTGTTGACTGATTATTTAAGCCGAGTTGAGTTCTCAGGGTAGTGTATTTTAAGGATAAATGCTGCCAAAAGTTTTATCAATTTAGAATGAAAAGTTAGAGATTAAGGTTCGACACGGATACTAATTGTTGGCGTTATTGTAATTATGTAGACATTGAACGTCTGGAAGTCTAAGGTTGGATCAACTTTACATTGGAGCTAGTTGGTAAGCGAGATTGAGGTATGTAAAGATTTCCTACCCTTTGGCATGAATTCGTAAGCTTATTCAA
>JAOTQJ010095991.1:0-45172 GCA_025642045.1 Solanum sejunctum
TTTTGCATATCACTAAGCTTATGGAACTAGTTTTTATGCATATGATTCTCACGACTCTATTCGTGCCATTATGGTCTCGTTCCCTGGTTCCTGGGCCAATTATTTTTGTATATATGTATAAATATATATGTATGTATATATTTTCGAAGTAGGTTGGATAGGGCAGGTCGGTTTGCCGATGGCCCGGCTTTGCTTAGTTTGGAGACATAAGGAGATGGGCTTGAGATATGTTGGCATCATGACATGTGGATGCTGGGCCTCGTTCGCCCCAGCTGACGTGACTGCTTGGCCACTGTTCTCCTCAGCTCACTTATCGGGCATGATGACCTCTACACATTACGATACGTGAATGCTTGGCTGCTGTTCGCCTAGGCTCACCTATCCTATGACATGAGTGTTAGGCCGCTTTTCGCCTTGACTCACTTATGCTACAGTTGGGACTTGTGTTGGAGTTCTCGGGGATCTGAAATTTTTGGTGTTATGTTGTGGTATGGCGCGAGTTTGGAGGTCGCCATCGTTCTCGTCTAGTATGCATTATTTTGATATTTTAAATGAAGAATTATTTTGATGTTTGCATGCAGGTTTAACTCATATATTTTTATTTTGATTATTACTCTTATTTATATTTCGTACTTTTCGCTTTACATATTCGATATGTATTTCGTTCTGACCCCTTCCTTTGGGGGCTGCGTTTCATGCCCGCAGATACTGACGCACAGGCTAGAGAGCCACCTTCTTAGGACCTCTGTCTACTGTTGAAGTGATCCCTTTGCCTAAAGAGCAGATTTTTGGTATATACATGTACACTTATTTTCTTTTATTTTGTATTTATGTATATTCGAGGGTATGACGGGGCCCTATCCCATCCTATGATTCAGTTCGTATGTGTAGAGGTCTGTGGATACATGTGGGTGTGGGATATTACATGTGGTATGATTACGTATGTATGATAAATTTGTTGGGTTTACTACAACAGTGACCTTGTCGGACCGCATATATATGTGCATTGATATTTGCTGTATGTTGGGGTTGCTGTTTGCAATTTTGGTTAGTCAGTAAAATAGAAAAAACTCTGCCAAAGTTTCGATAGATTCCTTAGCTATTATAGTTGGGAATCTGGTTTAGTGTTTGTCTGGGTGCCCAATCGCCACTAATAACGGTCCCTGGGTTGGGTCGTGATAGCATCTCAAAAGACATAATCATGATATATAAGGGAAGTAACAATAATTATAAGACTTGTATGCGGAAAATAACATGTGGAAAACTGATAAGAAAAACTTAGTTTCTTAGCTTAGGGAGTTTCTCTAACCGACAACCACCACTATGAGCTTCATAGTGATACAAAATCTTGTCCACGCTGCCAGAGCCATCTGGTAATTGGCTGGGGTAAGGGACATATAACTAAGGGAGTGGATCCATCCCAAAACTGGCCATCTCAGTGGTTAATGAGGAGGGTACTATAGTACAATCCTATCCTATGGCTACATAGTTTATAAGTTTGAGTAATTTATTCTACTCTCAACCATATTGGTGCTCAATACTACTACCAAAATACTTTATATAGCTCATACTTAAATAATCATAAATTCTTTAAATCTAGCTTTCTTGGGGACTTAGTCCAGCTTACTACTTAACTTTCTCAATTGAAATCTTTAACGTTACTGAAACTAGTATCTTTCATGTACTTTCAAACATACTTAGATTTCTCAACTAAAATACCAAGAATCTTCAACAAAATCATTTTTTAATATATAATGTACTCAGCTAAAATGCAAAAATGATTCGAGAGAAGGATTCTTTAACTTCTCTTAAACTATAAGCTTCTTGGGTGTTCATGAAAACCCATATGAAATTCGCAGGACATCTTCTATGACTTAAAATCTTGAAATCAATAATTCAAATATCAATTAAAGAATCAAGAATCATCAATCTTTATCAAGGATCTATGCCTACGTAAAGAAATTCACTAACTTTACAGGATTTACATGAATGAATCTCAATCAACACTTGAACTTACTTCTGGGATGAAAACTAAATTTATACTTTCTACAATATTCTAAAATAATAATTTTAGAGTGACCTTACATACCTTGGAAGGAATTTCTTGGAGAGTTGGAGAAACCCTAAGCCCTACTATCACATCTTGAAAGAGTTTGCTTGTTTTTAGAGAATGAAGTGAAGAAAATCACGTTTTAGGGACTAAATACGCCTTTAAATGAACTAGTTTAGGATATGGGGTGTGGAAAAGGTTGAAATTGCCCCCCATTAAAAGAACAAAACTGCTCCATACATACACTAGTGCACGATGCACACTAGTGTTATTCTTCCCTTTTTCATAAATTCTCACTTTTCATCAAAATTTAGAAAAACAACAATGTGTTGTTCCGCGTCCACTCTGTGTCGTGGAAATTATGCGGAAATCCCACTATTTTGAGCTTTCTTGAAGAAAAATAATTCATATTTTTTTGAGTTTTTATCGAGTTGAGACCATTTTCTAACTTGATTTTTTGCACTGATTGCAAATCCGATCTCAAATTTGCAATCAGAGCAAGGGAAGACACGTTACACGTAAGATCAATTCTAAGGGTTATTTAGTCATTTCATGAGGTGTTACAATATGCCCCCCTTGGGATCATTCTTCCTCGAATATAAAGATACAAACAAAGCTAGCTCAAACCTCAAGATTTCCTAACTTAATAAAGATAAATCTTCGAGGTGAAAAGACTAAAACTTACTTTCAAGATCCTCATTTAGGCCAACGAACAAGTGTGGATACTTGGTCTTCATATCTTCCTCGACCTCCCATGTGGCTTCCTCCACGAATTGGTTCCTCCATAATACCTTCACAGAAGCAATCTCCTTGGTCCTTAATTTATGAACTTGCCAATATAATATTTGCACTAGAATATCTTTATAAGACAAGTTATCATTAATCCCAACACTTTCAACTGGGACAACTAGAAAGGATCTCCCAAGCACTTCTTAAGCATGGAAACATGAAACACCAGATGTATAACACTTAACTCTGCTAGTAACTCTAACTCCTAAGCAACACTACCATTCTTCTTAGAATCTGATATAGCCCAATATATCGTGGGCTGAGCTTCCTCTTATTCTAGAATCTCATAACTCCCTTCATTGGAGATACCTTCAAGTACACCTAATCGCCTATCTCGAACTCCGAATCTCTTCCTCTAACATCTGTGTAAGACTTTTATTTGTTCTGAGCTGTCTTGAGCCACTCCCGAATAACCATTACTTTTTTCATAACCTGATGGACTAGATCAGGTCCTATTAGTCTTGCCTCACTAACTTCAAACCATCCTATCGGTGATCTATACCTTCTCCCATAAAAAGCCTCATATGGTGCCATCTGTATGCCAGCCTGAAAGTTGTTATTATAAGAGAACACAATCAAAGGTAAATGATCATCCCAATTACCTTTATAGTCTATCATGCAATCTCTCAACATATCTTCCAAGGTCTGTATAGTCTACACTGCTTGCCCGTCTATCTGTGGATGGAAAGTTGTGCTAAGATCTACCTTCGTACCAAGCCCTTTCTGAAAAGACTTCCAAAACTGTGCTGTAAACTAAGCTCCTCTTTCTGAAATAATGGATATAAGGACCCTGCCCAGCCTAACAATCCTCAGTTGTATTAGTCGTCTTGACAGGTCGAAAATGAGCTGACTTAGTCATTTTATCTACTATGACCCATATTGAATCATGCTATCTACGGGATCGAGTTAAGCCTGTTACAAAGTCCATATTAATCATCTCCCTTTCTATTCTGGAATTTCTATGTTCTAGGCTATACCACAAGGACTTTGGTGCTCAACCTTAACGTGCTGGCAATTTATACATCTAAACACGAATTCTGCAATGTCCTTCTTCATACCACCCCACGTGTAGACTTCTCGCAAATCTCTATACATCTTTGTTGCACTAGGGTGGATAGAGTATCTGAAATTATGAGCCTCAACCAAGATCCTATCTCTAAGACCATAAATATTTAGGCATATATGACCTGCCTTGGTATCTGAGGACACCATCTCTCCCTTTTAAGAACACTAGTATTTTCTGCTTCTGAACATCTTTCTTCAGTTGGAGGAGGATGGGATCCTTGTCTTGCCTTTCTTTCACTTCTATAACAAGAGATGACTTTGACCAATTCCTGATATAGCGCCACCTTTTTCAAAATCCTCAATCTGCACCCCCAAATGGGCTAGTCTGTGAACCTTCTTAGCTAGCTCTTTTTTGTCCTCCTCAACATGTGCCGTGCTTCCTATAGTCACCCTTTTAAGAGCATCAACAACTGCATTAGCTTTACCTAGATGATCGAGGATACTCATATCATAGTCTTTTAGTAGCTCCAACTATCTCTTTTGTCTCAAATTCAACTCCTTCTGACCAAACACATACCATAAAATCTTGTGGTCCATGAATATATCCGTGTGTCCACCATAAAGATAGTGTCTCCAGATCTTCAGAGCAAACACCACTGTAGCAAGCTCAAGATCATAAGTTAGGTAATTCTTCTCATGAATCTTAAGCTGTCTGGAGCCATATGCTATTACCTTACCTCTCTTCATTAATACACAACCCAATCCAACCTTGGAAGCATCACAATAAACCACGAAATCGTCAACTCCATCTGGTAGGGATAAGACTGGGGCTATAGTTAGCCTAGTATTCAAATCTTGGAATCTCTTCTCACAAGCTTCTGACCACTCGAACTTAGTCTACTTCTGACTCAACTTAGTCAAGGGAGATGAAATAGAAGAAAAGCCCTCTACAAACTATTTGTAGTACCTCGCCAAGCCCAAGAAATTCCTTATCTCTATGGGAGTTGTGGTCCTTGGTCAATTCTTCACTGCATCAATCTTTTAGGAATCAACTTGGGTACCTTTACCAGACACAATGTGCCCCAGAAACACCATAGACTCTAACTAGAACTCACACTTAGAAAACTTAGCATATAGATACTGATCCTTAAGGGTTTGGAGAATAACTCTAATATGGTCTGCATGCTACTCCTTATTATGGGAGTAGATCAGGATATTATCTATGAACACAATCATGAAGATGTTTAGGTACGGCCTCAACACCCTATTCATAATATCCATGAAAGTTGCTGGTATATTTGTCAGCCCAAAGGACATGACCAAAAGCTCATAATGACTATATCGGGTTCTGAAAGTTGTCTTATAAATGTCTTTCTCCCTAAATTTATGCTGATGATACCCAGATCTAAGATCTATATTGGAAAAAAATGTAGCACCCTTAAGTTGGTCGAATATGTCATCAACTCTGGGAAGAGGATACTTATTCTTAATGGTGATCTTGTTCAACTGATGGTAATCTATTCACATTCGAAGAGAACTCCTTTTTTACGCACAAAGAGAACTGGAGCACCTTAAGGTGAGACAGTTGGTCTAATGAAATCTTTATCTAAAGGATCTTTCATTTACAGCTTTAACTCTTTTAGCTTTGAAGGAGCCATACAGTATGGAGGAATAGATATGGGTTGAGTATCTACAAGAGTGTCTATCCCAAAGTCTATCTCCCTATCAGGAGGGACTTTGGGAAGATCCTCGATAAATACTTCTGGGAACTCATTCACAACGGGAACAGACTGAAGAGCTGGTGCCTCAGCACTAGAATCCTGAACTCTAACTAGGTGATGTATACACCGCTTGGAGATTAACTTTCTAGCATTACATATGATACAAACTGACTTTTAGGGATGACTAAGCTACCCCTCTACTCTAAGACTGGTTCGTTAGGAAATTGAAATTTGACTACTCTAGTTCTGCAATCTATGGAGGCATACCCAGCATGAAGCCAATCCATGCCTAGGATGACATCAAACTCTACCATATCTAACTCCACTAAATCAACAACAATAGTCTTATGATAAATAGAGACTGGACAGCCCCTATAGATCCTTTGGGCTAAAATAGACTCTCCAGCAGGGGTAGAAACACTGAAAGGCTCGTGAAGACATTCTGGATTAACTCCAAACTTCACAACTACATATGGGGTTACAAATGACAAGGTGGCTCCTAGGTCTAACAATACATAGACATCATACATAAAGATTTTGTGCATACCCGTAACCATATCTGGTGAGTTCTCCTACTCCTGTCTGGTGCCCATGGCATACAAACAGTTTGTGCCCCCGCTTGTCCCTGCTATAGTACCTTTGTGAGGTGGCTTACCCCGCTACTAAAGAGACTGTCTGTGATTTGGTGTCTCTCACATTCTGCTTTCCTATAGAATAATCCTTCAAATAATGCCAAACTTGACCATATTTGAAACAACCATTTGTGACCATAAGGCACTCTCCAGGATGAGATCTACCACACTTACCACAAGTAGGATAGCGGTTTGATCGTGGACTTACTTTACCTTATGACTAGCTGCCCGAAAACTTGCGATATTGTGATCCCTGCTAGTTTTTTATCCTCGGTGTAGGTGCACTAGCGGATGAAGGTGCTGGTCCAACTATCTTAGGCTGGAGAGATGAGTGACCTCCACCTCCAGCCCCTCTCTTACTTTACTCCTGGCCTGATGTCTTGGCCTTCTTACTTCTAAACTCCTCCCTATCCTATATCTTCTCCTCCACTACTTGCTACACAAACATCATCAAATAGGCTATGTCCATATTTCCAATAAACATTGCATTCCTGCCTTCCCTCTTAGTCATTCGAGAGAGCCCAGACATGAAGAGATCCATCCTAGTATGCATGTCTGCCACTATAGCTAGAGCGTAATGGGATAGTTGAGTGAACTTAAGGCTGTACTCTCGTACACTCATATCTTCTACTTCAAGTTTAGAAGCTCCCTTACGTTAGCCTTATCTCCCTGGGAAAGTACTTTCCCAGAAAGGCCTCCTCAAGCACTGCCCAAGTAATAGATGGAGTCCCATCGGCTTTACTCCCTTTCCACTGGTCAAACCAGAGCCTAGCTACCTCCTTAAGCTGATAGGAAGACAATTCAACCCACTCAACATCAACTCTACGCATCATTTGGAACATCTTTTGAAGCTCTTTAATAAAATTCTCAAGATCCTCTTTCACATCAGACCCCATGAACTCTGGTGGTTTCATCCTCAGAAACACTCTAACTCTAGCGATATCTACCCCATCATTCCTGCCATCTCTCTAGCGACCTACTTGAGTAGCAGCTACCTAAGCCAAAGTATGAATGGCCTGGCGAACCTCAACATTAGATATGTCAGCTTGTTATGGCTGCTCCACAAGCACAATTGCGCCTCTAGTTTACTCTGGGATTCGACCAGGCTGGTTTATGTTTCTGCTGGCTGGGCATCCTCTACCCCTTCCTAGTCCTTTATGACATGTCTTGCCTTAATTCTGCTCCAAAACTACAGAAGAACATGTACGGTGCGCTCTTGGAGGTCTCCGAAACTCTCTAGAATTATGCAAAATATTAAAGAGAAGACTAGGGAGTGGTGGAAGCTTCTAGGGTCTTGTAGAAATGGCTAGGGGTAGCCTTGTACATAAAATATCCTAGATATTTTGTAAGAAGACTATAGAGAGTCAATACTAACCGTAGGATCAAATTAATCTTAGTCATCCTTTGAGGAGGTAGAGTAGTATAAATACCGCTCCTTAGCATTCATTTTGCATCAAACAAAGTTGTAAGATCTCAAGTCCTGTAAAGCTTTCTCTCTTAGCAATCAAAGCCTTCTTTCTTCAAAAGTTCTCTTATCTTCAAGTTCTAGTGTTCCCTTAATGATCATAGGCAATAGGCTTACTAGCGTTTGCAAGATTGTGTAAGATTCGTGAGCAAACTGACTAGTGCCGCACAGAAGTCTTAGAGTGAGTTCTAAGCCCGTATAAAGTGGTATCAGAGTAGGTACTAAGAGAAGTAATGGCCAGCGATAGAGAGGTTTTTGCTGCCAGCACCGCTGAAGTTATGGCAGATATTACCAAAAGACGCAAAGGTAAGAAGAATACCAAGAAGGTGGAGAAGCTACCAACTGATCCTGTCCCAAGCAATATCATCTCCCTTCTAACCGCCGATAGTAGTTACAAGGAGCGAGCAGAGTTTTCAACCGACGTCACTCCCGGGTTGGAATGGGTCGCTAAAGTGGAGACTGCCTGACAAGCCATGGAGTTGCTAGGCCATCTCTTAAACCAGATCAATGGAAAACTCAAGACCTTTGAGGAAATAACCCTTGAAGAAAATGATAATATTCGCAAGGACATCGATGACCAATGCGCAGCAGAGAAAGAAGCTCATGCTTCCTTAGAAAGTAGGATCGAGGCCTTGGAGGGAAGGTTCATGGTCATGCTGGAAACCATGAGTGCCAAGGTGAAAGAGCTCGAGGAAGCCATTCTATAATCGAGATATGCTGCTCCGGCCATAGAACGGGAGGTAAGGATCGAGGCTCCCAAGCCATCTATTTTCAAAGGTGTCAGTGATGCCCAAGAGGTGGAGAACTTCCTGTGGCACTTGGAAAACTACTTCAAGTGCAACAAGATAAGTAGTGATGATATGATGATCAATACAACCGTGGTATACTTAATGGAGAGGGCAATGCTGTGGTGGAGACAGACATGGGAGCAATTTAAGGAAGAGTTCAAGAAGATGTTCTACCCCAACAATGTCATCAATAAAGCTAAGAAGAGGTTTTTGGATTTGAGGCAGATGGGTAGAATGAGGGCCTATATCAAGTAGTTCACTACCCTCACACTTCAAATCCCCAACCTTACGAAAGAGGACATGTTGTTCCACTTCATGGACGAACTATAGAGTAGGGCCAAGATAGAGTTAAAGCATCGATAGGTTTCCACCTTTGACGAGGACATTACACAGGTAGAAGGCCTGACTGACTTTAAGAAGGATAAAGGCAAGGCTAAAGAAACGAGAGGTAGCCATGCTAAAGGTGGGGGAGATCGTAGCAGTGGTAGGGAAGCCCACCTACCTAGGAAGCCAATGTGTCAGGCATTTGCTGAGAGGAAAGACCTGTCACCTAAGGAGAGGGGCTACTATCTTTGAGGATGCCCATATATATGCAAGGTGCCCTCAGATGAAGAACCTTGGAGCCATCTTATGAGATTATGGGAATAAGGAAGTTCAATATCAAGGTCAGAGTTCAGACACCACACAGGTGGGCATGATCGGGTTATGTGCCGCTACTACTAAGCCAGCCGGTAAGCAGGAGGCTTACCCCATGCAGTACGTGGACATGACTTTAAACAGAAAGTAGGTGCATGCCATGGTGGACACTAGAGCCGAAGCTAACAGTATGACTGAATTGGCAGCGATAAGATTGGGTTTGAATTATAGTCCAAGCAGCACGCAACTTAAGACGATTAATGTCCCACGAACGCCTCTATGTAAAGTTGCATAGGACATTGACATCACCCTAGGAAGTTGGTATGGGAAGACCAGCTTTGTTGTTGCCCCCTTAGACATCGTCGACGTCATACTTAGACAAGAATTCTTCCGCCAATGCCACACCATGATAGACTCTTACCTCTAAAGGATGTTCGTACTGGATAGGGAAGGGTCCTGCATGGTGCCGCTGGTCGAGATGCCCAAGGTGGGAGGAGTTGCCCAAATATCAGCCATAGAGCTAGTAAAGGGCCTTAAGAAGGGGGAGCCTACTTATTTGGACACTATCGCAAGTTTGAGTGAAGGTGATGGTGCCCCAGAACCCTTACCACCCTGCATTGAGAAAGTGCTAAATGAGAATAAAGACGTCATGCCAAAAGAGCTGCCTAGACACTTGCCACCAAGATATGAGGTTGACCACAGGGTCGAGCTGGAGCTAGGTACCCGACCACCCACATACCCACCATACCACATAGCACCTCCTGAGTTAGAGGAGCTCAGGAAGCAGCTGAAGGAGCTTCTTGAAGCTGGCCATATCCGACTATCCAAAGCACCATTCAGAGCCCCGATGCTATTCCAAAAAAAGAAGGATGGGTCGTTGCACCTTTGCATAGACTATCGGATGCTGAACAAAGTAACCATGAAGAACGAATATCTAATCCCGCTCATAGCCGACTTGTTCGATAGACTTGGAAAAGCGAAGTACTTCTCCAATATGGATCTCAGGAAGGGGAACTACCAAGTATGCATCGCAGAAGAGGATGAGCCAAAAATGACTTGCATCACTCAGTATGGATCATACGAGTGGTTGGTAATACCATTTATACTAACCAAAGCACCCGCTACCTTCTGTATCCTGATGAACAAGATCTTTCATCCCTACTTAGATGACTTCATGGTAGTATACTTGGATGACATTGTAATTTATAGTCACACCATGGAGGAGCTTGTGGAACATTTGCACAAGGTATTCCAATTCTTACGGGAAAACCAACTATACATCAAGCAGGAGAAGTGCGAGTTCACACAGCATGAAGTGCACTTTCTCGGTCACTCCATTAGTCAAGGTTAGCTTTTCATGGATGGGGCCAAGGTGCGAGCCATTATAGAGTGGGAGACACTTACTAAAGTGACTGAACTGAGATAATTCCTAGGGTTCACCATTATTATTGGAGATTTATCAGTGGCTACTCCGCCATAGCCGCTCTACTCACAGATCTATTGAAGAAGAATAAGCCATGGGTTTGGAGCCAGGAATGCCAGGAGGCATTTGAAGGCCTCAAAGCTGCCATCTTAGAGGAGCCGGTTCTTGCTTTGCTCGATTTCTCTAGAATGTACGAAGTTCATACAGATGCCTTGGACTTTGATATTGGTGGTGTGTTGATGCAAGATAGGCACCTCCTAGCATTCGAAACCTACAAGTTGAATGAGATCGAATGGCGGAACACTGTGCAAGAAAAGGAGATGACCACCATCGTTCATTGCCTTAGGACCTAGAGACATTACTTATTAGGTTCAAAGTTTGTAGTCTAGACTGATAACGTCACCACCAGCTACTTTTAATCACAAAAGAAGCTCACTCCCAAACAGGCTAGGTGGCAAGTTTTTCTGGCCAAATTTGACTATGAGTTGATATACAAGCCAGTCAAAGGCAACGTGGTGGCTGACACCTTGAGTAGGAAAGCAAAAATAGCCGCCATCATAACATCCCACTGTGATATCCATGAATCCATCAAGTAGGGCTTGTCTTAGGATCCAGAAGCAAGAGGCTCATGGAGTTGGTGTCACAGGGTAAGACCCGATGCTTCTAGATTGATGGCACCCTGATCACCGCTGGGAGAAGGGTCTACATTCTAAAGTATGGCAACTTAAGGAGGTAAATCATAAAGGAAAGTCATGATACGCTATGGGCGGGGCATCCAGGGCAGCAACGTACACGAGCTCTTATCGAAGCAATTTATTACTGGCCAAGAATTTGGGATGACACCGAGTACTATATGTGGACTTATCTTGTTTGTCAATAAGACAAAATAGAGCAGCACCACCTAGGAGCACTTTTGGAGCCATTCCCCGTAGCCGAGAGACCGTGGGAGAGCATTACCATGGACTTTATCACTGGCTTACCAAAGTCCAATGGGTATGGCACCATCAAGGTTATGGTGGACTGATTCTAAAAGTATGCCACGTTTATGCCTGTCACACGAGGATGCAGAGCCAAGGAGGCAGCCTAACTATTCTTTAGGAACGTGGTGAATTATTGGGGGTTGCCACGACACATTATCAGCGATCATGACCTGCGCTTTACTAGAAACTTTTGGAGAGAGCTATTCAATAAACTTGGTATGGAGTTGCATTTCTCCATAAGTTTCCATCCTCAATTTGATGGCCAGACGGAGCAAGTTAATGCCTTTCTAGAGTGCTACCTTAGGCACTTTGTGAGCTCGTACTAATGGGACTGGGCCAGGTTGCTTGGTGTGTCCTAATTTGCATATAATTTGCAGTGGAGTGAGTCCATGGGAAGGACACCATTTGAGCTCGCCACAGGCCAATAGCCACAAATCCACACCATTTGGGCGCCTACCATTTGGCCAAGGGTTTTGAAGAACAGATGGATGCCGCTAAGTCTTACCTTGCTAAGGCGACTAAGCAGATGAAGAAATTTGCTGACCGAACGCGACGCCCCACTAACTATTAAGTCGGAGACCTGGTGTTGGTAAAGTTTAACCCGAGGTTGTTTGAGGCACTAAGAGGTGTAAATCCAAACTTAGTATGCAAGTATGAGGCCATTCTGGATTCTTGCCAAGGGTGGCAAGATTTCATATCAAATGGAGCTACCACCATCACTAAAGGTTTATCCTGTCTTCCATGTCAGCATCCTCAAGCCATACCATGAGGACAAGGATGATCCAAGCCGAGGACAGTCGAGTAGGCCATCCATCACCATCATTGCCTCGCATGATTGAGATATAGAGGGCATAATTGATTACAAGGTAAGACAAAAGAGGGGATAACCGGCTACTGCAATATTCCTTGTCCACTGGAAGGGTCAATCGCCAGAGGAGGCCACATGGGAGAAGTATGAAGACTTGTGGTAGTTTAGGGACAAGGTGCATGAATTCTTATAGTAGCAACAATGCACTGTGATCGTCGCATCATTAGGTGGGGGAGAATGACACATACCACCTTAATTCTGCTCTAAAACTGTGCAAGAACGTGTTCAGCGCACTCTGGAGGTCTCCGAAACTCTCTAGAATTGTGGAAAATATTAAAGAGAAGACTAGGGAGTGGTGGACACGTTTTGGGTATTGTAGAAACGGCTAGGGGCAGCCTTGTAAATAAAATATCCTAGATATTTTGTAAGAAGACTCTAGAGAGTCAATACTAACCATAGGATCAAATTAATCTTAGTCATCCATTGAGGAGGTGGAGTAGTATAGATACCACTCCTTATCATTCATTTTGAATCAAGCAAAGTTGTAAGATCATAAGTCATGTAAAGATTTCTCTCTTAGCAATCAAAGCCTTCTTTATTCAAAAGTTCTCTTATCTTTCAAGTTCTAGCGTTCCCTTAGCGATCATAGGCAATAGGCTTACTAGTGTTTGTGAGATCGTGTAAAACTCGTGAGCAAATTGACTAGTGCCTCACAGAAGTCTTAGCATTAGTTCTAAGCCCATGACAGTTGGCTCTGCAAGGAGGCCTGATCTAAAAACACGACGTGAACGCATTAGTTAGAAAGGACTTCATAGAGATATACATTGAAGAATGAGACAAGGAATAACAAGTAATTATGACACTTCCTAATATCCCATAGCCTCCCTATTATAGATGTGGCATGCTTCACACCCATAATATGGACTCTACTAGACATGGGTCCATAGACTCCCTAGGACTCTTGAACCTGGCTCTGATACCAAGTTTATCAAGCCCTAAGCCTACACTCTGGACGTGGCCGGCACTCGAAAACCATTTTTTCTCCCTAAGCGAACCACTTGGCCTTTTTACTTACTCAACAGAATACTCATAATAGTGGGAAAAAAACCACAAAAGCAATAAGATGATTAAAATTGTCTGCATAAGCTGAATACGTAAACTTTTAAGCAATCTCTGAATGATTTAGAAACTAAAATACTAGTACATGGTCTATGGAACCTCTATTAAACTATCTGAAAGGGCTACTGAGATAGACCCCAAGTAGCTAGAACTAAAAGCAAATACTAAAATGAATTAACATGAACACAGAAGCCTCAAAATAAGAATATGCCTCACTAATAACTAATAATTGTCAGGTTCTCAATGAAGCGGCTGCTGAGGAACTCTGTCACCTGTGTCTGCATCATAAAATGATGCAGGTCCTAAGGACATCAGTACGTGGAATGTACGGTATGTAAGATGGCAAAAATATTTAATAGGGATATCATAATGCATCTCAAAAGACATAATCATGATATATAAGGGAAGTAACAATAATCATAAACTTGTATGCTGAAAATAATATGTTGAATACTGATAAGAAAAACTTAGTTTCTTAGATTGGGGATTTTCTCTAATCGACAACCACTACTATGAGCTTCATGGTGATACAACATCTTGCCCCTGCTGCCAGAGTCGTCCTGTACTTTGCCGGGGTAGGGGATGAAAAATTAGGGGAGTGGATCCATTCCAAAACTGGGCCATCTCAGTGGTTAATGAGGAAGGTACTGTAGTATGATCCTATCTTATGCTGGCTACATAGTTTATAAGTTTGAGTAATTTATTCTACTCTCACCCATTTCGATGCTCAATACTACTCCCAAAATACTTTATATAACTCATACTTAAATGATCATAAATTCTTGAAATCTGACATTCTTGGGGACTTAGCCCAGCTTACTACTTAGCTTTCTCAACTGAACTCTTTATTGTTACTTCTGGGATGAAAAACTAAATTTATACTTTCTAAAATATTCTAAAATAATAATTTTAGAGTGTCCTTACATACCTTGGAAGGAATTTCTTGTAGAGTTGGAGAAATCCCTAAGCCCTACTATTGCTTCTTGAATTCTTGAAGTTCTTGAAAGGGTTCGCTTGTTTTTAGAGAATAAGTAAAAAAAATCACATTTTGGGGACTAAATACGACTTTAAACGAACTAGATTAGGATATGGGGTGTGGGATAGGTCGAAATTGCCACTTCCTATTAAAAGAATAAAATTGCTCTGAAAATACACTAGTGCGCAGGATATGGGGTGTGAAAGAGATCGGAATTGCCCCTTCACATTTTAAAAATAAAACTGCTCTGGAAATACACTAGTGGGTGATGCGCATTAGTGTTATTTCTCACTTTTTCATAAATTCTCTATTTTCATCGAAATTTAAAAAAACAACAAAGTGTGGTTCCGCGTCCACTCCTCCTCGCGGTAGAGGCGCGGAAACCCCACTGTTTTGAGCATTCTTGAAGAAAAATAATTCGCATCTTTTTGAGTTTTTATCAAGTCGAGACCATTTTTTGACTCATATTTTCGCACTGATCGCAAATTTGATCTCAAATTTACAACCGTGTCTAGGGAAGACACATTAGACATAAGATTAATTCTAGGGGTATTTTCATCATTTCATGACATGTTACAAAGAGCATACGGGTCAAAAAATAAAAAACAACAATAACAACATACCCAGTTGTATCCCACAAGTGGGGTCTGGGGAGGGTAGATTGTACGCAGACCTTACCGCTACCTCATCGAGGTAGAGAGACTGTTTCCTAAAACCCTCAGCTCAAAACCCATAAGTAGAAGGACTAAATATGGCTAGAAATGACAAAATGAAATGTATGATAAAATAAAATGAAATGGAATGTAAAAATGAAATGAAACGAAACGAAAAGAAAAATGAGAGGAAAAAAGGAATGATAGCATATGATAGTCATTTACTAAGATAAAACTAATATATATATATATGCTAGATAATGAGAGGGAAAAAGGAATGATAATGATAAAAACCATACAAATGCTAACAGTAAAGGAAGAAGACGGCCAAGGAGAGGAATAGGGAGAAGAAAAGGAACTTAGCCTGCTACTCTAATACACAACCTCCACAACTTTCTATCCAAGGTCATGTCCTCAGTGAGGTCGAGCTCCGTCATGTCCTGTCTGATCACCTCCCCCCAATACTTATTTGGTCTACCCTTACCCCGCCGAATGACTCCCACATCCAACCCCTCGCACCTCCTAACAGGAGCGTCAAGACCCCTTCTCTGCACATGTTCGAACCATCGCAATCTCGCTTTCCTCATCTTATCCTCCATCGGTGCCACCTCTAGTTTCTCCCGAATAGCCTCATTCCTAACCTTATCACTTCTTGTGTGATTGCACATCCATCTCAGCATCCTCATCTCTGCGACATGCATCTTCTGAACATGAATATTTTTGATCGCCCAGCACTCTACCCATACAGCAGTGTTGGTCTAACCACCACTCGGTAGAACATAGGTGAAAAAATAAAATTTCAAAAATTTTCAAAAATAGTAGGAAATTCACCCCCCCTAGCGCGATGCGAAAGGGGCGCGGAGATGCACTTTTGATTTTTATTTTTTTCTTTTCCCGATGGAAGTTATATTTTTTTTGAAAAATGCAAAATAACTCTGGTCCGCGCCCTTGGTATAACGTGGACCTGTGTGTTTTTATTTGAAAAAAATTTCTTTACTTATGGGAAGGGTATTTTGGTCCTTTCTATCCCATTTTAAGTCGCAAAACGTGTTTTAGAGGTCATTTATAGTGAAAAAGATTTCAAAAACCCTTATTTTTCTTCTATGCCTAAGCGTAGAGTCTGAGAGGAAAAGTAGAGACAGTTTTAGGGATTTGAGGTTCAAGGCCAAGGTTTCTTTGATGATTCAAAAAATCTTCATTCCAGGTATGTAAAGGCTACCCAGAACATGAAATTGTTCTTCCATGTGCCCAAATGTATAGATTGAGTTGTTAGTTGATAGTTGATAGGTCATAAGTTGAGATTTTTGAAGAATTTCTTGATATTTATCTGTAGTTCTTATATATTTTTTAAATTGATGATCATCCTATTTTAAATTATTTTTTATATGTATTATTGACTGATTATATGCTCACTCTATGTAATTTTCCTTTTTTCTTTTTCTTTTTATTTTGATTTTTTTCTTTTTTCGATGGGAATTACATTTTTTCAAAAAATGTGAAATAACACTGGTTCGCGCCAGGAGCGACGTGGACGTGTACGTGTTTTTTGAAAAAAAATTCTTTATTTATGGGAAGGGCATTTTGGTCTTTCCTAGCCCATTTTTTAAGTCCCAAAACGTGTTTTAAAGGTTGCTTTTAGCGAAAAAGATTTCAAAAGACCATATGTTTCTTCTAAGTCTAAACGTAGAGTCTGAGAGGAAAAGCATAGACAATTTTAGGGACTCAAGGTTCAAGGCCAAGGTTTCTTTGAAGATTCGAACAATCTTCATTCCAGGTATGCAAAGGCTACCCAAAACATGGGATTGTTCTTCCATGTGCCCCAATGTATAGATTGAGTTGTTAGTTGATAGTTGATAGGTCATGAATTGAGATTCGTGAAGAATTTCTTGATATTTATCTGTAGCTCGTATATATTATCTTAAATTGATGATCATCATATTTTAAATTACTGTTTATATATATTGTTGACTTATTATATGCTCACTTCATATAATTTTTCTTGTTAAAGACAATAATAATTAACTTAGGGTGATATCTAGAGCTTTGACTGTTTATAGATGTGTTGATTGCTATGGTCTGAGTCTTGAGATGAGTGTTGTGTGGATGAAGTAGATGAAGTTAATTTTATTGAGGTTTAAATAATATTGAGATAGAGTTTGAAAGAAAGAATCCATTTCTTGAGTTGATAAAATGATAGATGAGATGAGGTCCCTACCTGAGAATGGGGTTGATTGTATAACCAGCCTAACATTAATAGACTTCTGAGCATATTGAGTCCTGGGATGAGTATTAGAACCGAAATGGGTAAGAGTGAGTCCTAGTCATACTTATTAACTATGTCATTAGCGTAGGAGAGGATTAGACCATGAAAGTGGATGTTTTCTTCGTCTCGCAAAGGACTTGACAGACTTCTTTGGGATCCTTGACAGACTAGTCCTTTACCTCGATAAGGTACTAGACACATGTTGCAATGATATTTCTTCATTGTATCACTACTGACTCATAGGTGGTAGTTATCGATTATAGAAACTCCTAGATAGGTATTTTATTGATAGTACTCTGAGGTTGATGTGATTGTGTAATGTCTTGATGGATAGTAAGGTGATGGAGTCCCATCCTTTACTCTGAGAAAAGGATGAGCGATTGATGAACTAATGCCATATATATTTTTTACCTTAGCCCGATTTACAAATAGTATATTCTACGTGTTAACACTTCTTTAGTATAATATCATTTTATGATGCAGATTCTATATATAGAGGACTTTAGCAAGCTAATCGTTAAGGATCACAGATCCCTAGAGAAAGACATGGTGAGTCCTCCTTTACTTTCGGAGAACATATTAACCTTTCATTTATTTAGACTTATTTCATTAGATTATGGTAGCCATGACCTATCATAGTACCTTTTTAGAGGATAACTATAGAGGTTTCATAGACATAGACAGTTAATAGTTGAGGTCGAGATTGACATTTTTCCTACTTCTAATTTCTATTGAGTTGCTTATATTCGTACTCTTTATGATAGAGATTGTGATAGCCCATATATAGTCTGTTATTCTCTTTATATCTTTCACATATGTGTTGATTGAACGAATGCAATAAGATTAGGTGGTACACTTGGGGGCTAGCAATAGACTTCGAGTGCTAGTCACGTCTAGGGTACCCTCTCGGGGCATGACAAAGTTGGTATCAAAGCCTGAGTTTAAGAGTCCTAGGGAGTCTATAAAGCCGTGTCTAGTAGAGTCCTTACTATTTGTATGAAGAACCCCACATCTTTAATTTGGAGGTTATAGGACATTTAGGAATTGTTTCCCTTCATTCAGATTCCAAGTCCGTGCAATAGAGTCAAAGCCTATAAGATTTCTTTCCTAAATCGTGCTTTAAATGTTGCAGACCATGTCTTCTAAATGCACCGAGGATTTGATGGATAACATCAGCACCGAGAAGCTTGAGCCTACTACTCAGCTTGTCAAACATAATCGATGGGTAGAGAGGACAAGGAGAGTGAGATGGAGGAAGCTTGGGGTGAAGAGGGAAGTAGGTTCCCCCATCTGCAGAGACCTTGGAAGTATATACCACCATCAATTACTACACCCATGTCTAATGGTAGATATAATCTGAGGCCGAGGAGAAATCAATCCTTCAGGATTCAAAACCCTTCATCCCGAGAAAGTGTAGCTTAGGGCCATAAAAGGAAATCCACCATATTAAAGGTGTGGCAAACTTCATTTGGTGTGGTGTTGATTGGGAACCAATGACTACTTCAATTGTGGACAAGAGGTTCACTTTCAGAGGGATTGTCCAAAGTGGGTTAACCAAGCCCAACCTTCTAGGTTTACGCCATCAATTAGAGGGAATTAGAGAGATGCTACTCCTAGTGTGAGTGAGGTTGTAGACCAGTTATGTGCTGCAATAGTTTCCTAGATCATAGAAATACTCTGCGAGGTTGTGATAAGTATAAGTTGAATCTTTACTTGCTTTTGATGTTATGCATGATAGAAGAGTTTATGTTTCTAAAAATCTTAATGTTGCCAACTAAGAGTGAGATTTGAGATCTTGTAAAACCTTAAGTAGAGTTGTTACCCCTGATCTAGAAAGATAATGAGAGAGAGAAGGAGACTGGGTAAGGAGTGGTGATTGATTGAGGATTATAGTTAGAGATATGTATCCATTAGGTAACGAGTAAAGGGATGAGCCGATGGCCATAAGCTTGATAAAAGAGTCAAAAGTACCCTATGATTGTCATGATAAGGTGAGGTATAGAGATAAGGAGAGTTAGTGTCAAAATGTGTTAGGACGTGCCCAAAAACTAGAAAGAAGTGTATGTTGATGTGTTATAGTATTCATACTACTGAGGGTGAAGTGTAGATCTTGAATAGGGGGAAAGAGTGTTTCCAAGGTGATAGATCTAATTTAGGTTGATGATTGTGAGTAAGAGTTCATGGGACTAATCAAATTATGATCTTAGTCAGATAAAGAGATATGATTGAATAGGGGAGTAGTAATGAGTTGTGAGGAAGGGATGTGCCAATTGAATGCTCGTTATGAGATCTTAGTAGGATTATGTTCCCTAAATATTTCTCTAGTAGCTATAAGTTGGCGTTAAAGAGGTGTGTGATAGGTGTACATGTTAGTACTAGACCCTAAGCTTAAATTGTGAGGAGTAGTATGGAAGAAGAGATAGTACCATGATAGTGATAGGTCTAATTGGAGATTTTCTCTAAGAGACTTGCCATAGTGCATGGAAATGTTAATTTGTAAGGAAAATGATGCTATGGGCAAGATACAAGTGCCCCTTAGGTGAGATTAGTGAAATGAGGATAGATCAATAGATAAGAAGAGACTTGAGATGTGTATTCATGATTGTGTAAAGATGTGTGATGCTCTAAGTCATGACTGCTATAAAAATCTAGATAATATCTTTAAGTTCAATGTAAAGTAAGTTGAGGTAGGCATTCTAGGTCATCCTGAGCAATTAGGTTTATTGGGGGTTTTATGGATAAATGATAAGAAGTTTCCCCTTATAGTCTAAGTCTTATATAGATGAGTTCATGAGAACATAGAAGTTGAGTGTTAGTAGATAAAAGAAGAGGTTAGATTGCAAGAGGTGTGGGGAGTGGTTAGGTACGCCATCAGAATAGCAAATATAGATAGACCCCCGTAGAGGTAGGAAAGGAACTAAGAGTGATATTATTTAAAAGAGCCTGAGCAGTTAGTTATATATATATGCAACTATAACTTAACAAAAGAGGTTAAGACATTCTTGTGGGTAGTTATTCCTTAACCGAATGGAGGTATGTGCTTAGAGCCTAGTAGGGGAAATTGATTCGCAAACTTAGAGAGAGGGTCTTGAGAGCTAAAGGGGAGATGACGAAGCGGTAGACCGAAGTAGGTCTTGAGTTTAATAAAGATGGGCTAATCAAGGTCAGACATCAGTTTTTGTCATATCCTATATTCCTTATTCTTTTGTTGAGGTTATATGCTCTTTACGTTTGGTATGCAACTATACCATGACTATGACTTAGTCCCGTATACCACTTATTGATTGTTACTCAAATTGGAAGGAAGAAAACCAATGAAGTCATTCATCAATTTTGATCTTACCGCTATTCATTTGAGTACTTTCACTTCAATGTTAACAGAGATACGACCAGAGTTTCATATTACGTATAGTTCTGTGAACTCCAAATAAGTCTTTACAGACAAGAAGGATTGCACTTCTTTACGAATTTCTATTGAATCGTGCTAATGATCTTTCATTTCCAGCTCTTTGAGTAATCCATCTCTCCAATCTTGATATTAGTATTGTTGAGGACAGTAGATGAGTTATGGGTGATGGGAGAGAATGAGTGCTTTTGAATTGTGATAAGGGAGTTAAGTTTTTATTCTTGAGTTGATGTTCCTTGCGAGCCTGTACGTACTTGAGTATGAAAGTCCTTGATAGTATTCGTGCCTAATATTGATATTGGGGATAAAGTTTGAACTTTAGATATTGTGTTCTAAGTCTATTCTTGAGAATATATATTCGAGTTCTGATTATTTGAGTTCTTGATGGTATTCGTGCTTATTTTGCATGAGAGGTAGTAGTTGAGGGTTCGCCAAAGGGGAAGATGATGAGTTCCTCCAGGACCAAATTATGATGTTGATAGTAGTAGATTGAGAGTGGGGGTAGATGAGGAAGAGTAAATATAGCATTGTTATGATATGAGTATTAAACTTGTGTCGTGCAGCGATAGAGATAGGGAGAGGGAGAGGGAAAAAACCCTATGATGTGCAATAGGTAAGTAAGAGTAGAGTATGTGGGTATGACTTTGAGTGGGAGTTCATTGAATGGTGGAGGTAGAGGTGTTAAGTAGGCTTGGAGATTCTAAGACATAGTTGAAGTGATAAGAGTGATAGGCTTGAATTCATAGTTGTTGTTTTCTAAGTGTTGATGATAGACTATTGAAGACTTTGTAATAAGGGACTCAAGTAAGGATGGTATGGAGGGGGGTAGTGAAGAGGACAAGTGATCTTGTGATGTAAGCCCTGCTAAAGTTTAGAGTTGAGTATTGAGGATTAGCCTTGTAAGAATATGATCATCTCGTAAATAACACCTTGAGGCTTAGAAGTAGGTTTGAATGGAAGAGTAAGAGGTGGATAGATGGAAAATGGAGTAAGAATAATAAGCTTAAGTTGATAGAGTAGAGTGCTATAAAAAGGGAGTATAATTGATATGAGGCGCTAAGCTTGAGAGTCGAACATAGAGTTTTATATATCGATGGTCCTATTCTCCATTAGAGTTAATGGTTTCCATCTTGAGTTCAAAGGACTGATTATTGAAGTGTTTAAGCGATTTGAATTGATTGAGTTCGTCGTTCCATTCGTGCTTGATGGTGAAAATTCTAAAATGAATATCTCTACTCTTGATCAGAATTGATTTTTCTATTCTAAGTGATTTGTGACTGCCCAGATTGATTGATTGAGTATTAAAATGAGTCTTGATTGTTATTCAAGAGTTGTTTGTTGAATGGGATAGGATTGAAAGATTAAGTGATAGATGTGAATCTTAAGATGAATTCTGAGTCTATTCGTGCCTTGATATCTACTTTACTCTTCATTCTAGGATGAATGATCCCAAGGGGAAGATTATGTAACACCCCGTGAAATTATTGAAATGCTCCTAAAATGTATCATACGCACAATACATCTTTAAAAGCTCCGATAGGAAATCCAAGACTGAATTTATGATCAACGCGGAAAATTGAGTCAGAAAATGGTGCCGACCCAATTTAAGAGCAATCGGATCAAGAAATAATATTCTAAAAATTTTCAAAAATAGTAGCAAATTCACGCATCTAGCGCGACGCGAAAGAGGTGTGGAGATACACTTGTGATTTTTGTTTTTTTATTTTTTATATGGGAATTATGTTTTTTCAAAAGATGCAAAATAACACTAGTTTGTGGCCTTGGAGCGACGCGGACCTGTGTGTTTTTTTTTTGAAAAAAAATTCTTTATTTATAGGAAGGTATTTTGATCCTTCCCAGCCCATTGTTTAAATTCCAAAACGTGTTTTAAAGGTCATTTTTAGTTAAAAGGGTTTCAAAAACTCATATTTTTCTTATAAGTCTAAGCGTAGAGTCTGAGAGGAAAATCAAAGATAGTTTTAGGGATTCAAGGTTCAAGGCCAAGGTTCCTTTGAAGATTCGAGCAATCTTCATTCCAGGTATGAAAAGGCTACCCAGAACATGGAATTGTTCTTCCATATGCCCCAATGTATAGATTAAGTTGTTAGTTGTTAGTTGATAGTTGATAGGTCATGAGTTGAGATTCTTAAATAATTTCTTGATATTTATCTGTAGTTCTTATATATTATCTTAAATTGATGATCATCGTATTTTAAATTACTATTTATATGTATTATTGACTGATTATATGCTTACTCTATATAATTTTCGTTGTTAAAGACAACAATAATAAACTTGGGGTGATATCTAGAGCATTGGTTGTTTATGGATGTGTTGATTGCTGTGGTCTGAGTCTTGAGATGAGTGTTGTGATGGTTGAAGTAGATAAAGTTAATATTCTTGAGGTTTAAATGAGATTGAGATAGAGTTTGAAAAGAAGAATCTATTTCTTGAGTTGAATGAATGATAGATGAGATGAGATCCCTGCCTGAAAAGGGGGTTAGTTGTATAACCAACCTGTCATTGAGAGACTTATGAGCATATTGAGTCTTGGGAAGAGTATTAGCATTGAAATGCCTAATATTGAGTCCCACTCATACTCATTAACTATGTGGCCAGCGTAGAAGAGGATTGGACCATAAAAATGGATGTTTCCTTTATCCCACAGAGGACTTGACAAACTTCTTTGGGATCCCTGATAGATTCATTCTTTATCCTAACAAGGTACTGGACGGATGTGATAATGACATCTTTTTATTGTATCACCACCAGCTCATAGGTGGCGATTGTCGGTTATAAAAACTCCTAGGTAGGTTCCTTGTTGATAGTACTCTGAGGTTGATGTGATTGTGCGATGTATTGATGGATTGTAAGGTGATAGAGTCCTGTCCTTTACTCTGAGATGAGGATAAGCGATTGATGAACTGATGTCATATATATTGTTTACCTTTACCTATTTTACATACAGTAAATTCCATGTACTAACGCCCCTTTGGCGCTGCTTCATTTTATGATGCAAATTTTGTAGACAGAGGGCTTTAGCAGGCTAATAGTTGAGGTTCGTAGATCCTCAGACAGAGACTTTGTGAGTCCTCCCTTGCTTTCGAAGGACATATTTATCTTTTATTTATTTATACTTATTTCATTAGACTGTGGTAGCCATAGTCTATCATTGTACCTTTTTAGAGGATAGCTATAGATGCTTCATAGACATAGACAATTGATAGTTGTGGTAGAGATTGACATTTTTCCCACTCCTCATTTCTATTGAGTTGCTTATATTCGTACTCTTTACGTAGTAATTATGATATCCTATTGATAGTCTGTTATTCTCTTTATATCTTCCGCATATGAGTTGATTGAATGAATGCAATGAGACTAGGTGGTTCGCTTAGAGTCTAGCAATAGACTCCGAGTGTCAGTCATGTCTAGGGTATCCTCTTGGTGCGTGACAGAGAATATATCATTGTCAAATTCCTTTGCAATGTTATTATTAGTAAAAGTTGTTTTAACTTCTTAGTGAATGGAACAGACATTGGGATTATCATGATCTATACACTCAATAATATAGTATAACACCATAGTTTTTATATGATAAGTAAAAGTGACAAGAGGAAATATCATCTTTTTGTCTTACTATTATTTTCTACTTTATTTTTAATTATTTATTCATTTTTTATCGGGGACAAATACGAGCTCTTATTAATCCTTCATAAAAGTATTTATTTGTCCAACTTCACACAAAACTCTGGGATTGCACTTTACTCTCTATCAATTCTAATAAAAAAATTCAATGACTAATCTTCAATCCCTGTGAAAACAGTAACTGCTAATAAAAGGAAAACTTAGAGATGACTAGAAGATGTATAGTTCTATTTTTATATTGGAGTCTTAGACCGCATGATTTGTTAAATTTTTGAAGCTTAATATGGCTAAATTTGAAGATGACTATTTAGACTTCTGGGTCTCCAAACTCAAGAGAATTGATTGGCTAATATTTAGGGGAAAAGTAAAACTTTGGCAGTTGTTAGTGATATTGGCTCAAGGAATATATTTATTGATTTATCAGAAATCTGTAAAGTTTCATTGTAGACGGCAATGTCTTTGAATTATGGAAGACAAACTTGCCCTGGTTGCAAACCCAGACTTCTTTTTTTTTTGAAATTTTTTCGTCGGGCATTGAATTTTGAAAATATGCAGGTACGTGACAGGTCCGCATCGCAGACCTGTTCCCCCGACCTGTTCCACTGAAATTCAAAATGTTAAATCTTTTAAGGGGCATTTTAGACTTTTTTTCACCCCTTCTAGACTTAATCCACAACCAATACAAGTCGTATTTATCCTAAACGTGTTTCAAAAAATCTATTCTAAAGTCCCTTACACAAAAAACTAAGAAGAGACCTTGAGTGATGAAGAGGAGAGAGAGCTAGGATTCAAAGGATTGAGGCAAATTTCTTGAGAAATTGATTGTCTGACTCTATACCAGGTATGTAAGGCTGACTGATGTTCATACTCCAATAAGAAAGCGGTTGTTGTCAGCAATTGACCTAATCGAGGTTAGGATCGAATCCACAGAGAATATAGAGCTTGACTATAAGACTTCACTACTAATTATTTCTAGTATTTATGACTACAATCTCTAAATGGGAGGGGGGTGATTCAAAAACAAAATAAAATAAACACTAACTATAATGCAAGGAAGCACTTAATTTTGCGAACAACTCGGGAATTGTGTTCCCGATGGTCTGTCGACTCGATTACCCTAGATAACATAACTATAATTGGTGATTTGCATGCAAAATGATAACTTAGGCTTTTCCAGCCCTCTTGTTAAGGTGAAAGTTGAATTTCATCATGGCACTTGGTCGGACACCATGGCGTGCCAACTAATAGTTACTAATAGTCCGGTCAACCTCCTCTTAGTCAGGTTCGGTTGATTAAATGAGAATACATCAATCAAATTCTGTTATCTACTACCTTTTTTCTATTCGTCATTACCTTGTTCTGGATCGTGATAGTAGGTGGATTTTGGTATTGGTCACTACCAAACAACAATAAAAATGACAGAAAATAGATAAGACATGCAAAACCCCAATCATAGAAATGCAAGAAACCTAGGTTATTCAAGTCAGCGACCCATGGTTCCCACAACCCCAAGTTTTTGGTGCTTAGCTACTCATGGATAATGCAAAACACACAAAAATGCACGTAATAGATATAGACACCACAAGTTGCAAACCCACAAGCTTGATTATTCAACAATAAGTACAAAGTAAGATTTGCATTCCCCAAAATGGGTTTTCTAATAGAGAATAATAAACTACCCTAAAAAACTAATAGAAGATTCAAAATATAATGGTAGATTGTCTACTGGTCAAACTCCATCTCAAAAACCTAACTTAAACTATGTATAGTATTTATAAAATAACCCTAAAATCTACACAAAAAATAGTTGGCAGCTGATAAAAGTCACAGTTATGACTCATAGGATGACCTATGAGTCGTAGTCGGGGTCTCGTATTAGACTTTTGGCATCTTGGAATGAACTGGTATGACTCATAGGTACGAGCCGTTTCTTGAGCTACAAATTGTATATTTGTCTCATAATCTTGGTCTTCAACTTTTGGTCTAACATTTTGTCTCTTTGATTCTTGCTACTAGTCTACTTATACGAGTCATAGTATTTATTATGACTCGTAGGATGTCATCGTAGGAGTGACCGTCACTTGACAAATTTCTAATTTTGGTCTCTGATTCCTACCACAACACCACCCTACAACTCTTTGCTTGAGCTACAACTTGTACGTTAGCTCTATAGCCTATACTTCAGCTAAGTTTGCAACTTTTCTTCAAAATTATGCTAATCTAACTTTTCTACAAGATCAACACAAAAAATATCAAAATACTAAAAAGTTGCTTTAAGAACTCACAAAATCCCTTGTTTCAGGCACCAAATGTGTTGTATTTTGACAACACATCAACACACTCAACTTAGAATTATTACTTGTCCTCAAGCGACGACTCAATCTATGTAGACAAAGAGAAATACATAGCAGCTATACTAATGGAATATATATCAGCTCCTTTGATTCGGGTACCCAACCACTATTTTTAAAACAGGATTGTAAAGTTATTAAGCAAATAAGAACATAATGAGAGACAAGACAATCCAACTATGACAAGCTAAGGAGCATCAATCGTCCACAATCGTTGATATAGTTATATACTACTCAAGTAGTGCAAATGCCCTCACTGGAAAGAAGTCCCTTATATTCAATCAAAAGTATTTAGAATTCAGGGACTGAGGAAGCATTCTCACTCTCCTCACTCTCACAATTGAAATTTAATGTATATTGACTAACACCATAATCCTGCCTCTATACTCATATTCTAGCTTGGTGATAAAGCAGAGTTGGATCACTTTAGGACTTATAGGCTTGTAACATAGATTCAGGGTGCTATGGTATGGTATTTTGGATAAGTAGTGACTAAAAGCTATCCTTGAACCATGTTTACCAACACTTTTTGCTTTCATATTATAACACATTTTTAATCACTACACCCTTATTCTCCTGTTTTGAACTTTTCTCGAGTGCTTGCTTTCTCTTTTTCAACTATACCTCAATTTTAGGTTCATTTTTGCTATTTTTCCTTAACTCAAGGCACTTTTCTTTTCTTTTTCTTGACTCAATTCATGATTTTTCATTTCTTTCAACATTTCCCAACTAACCACCTTATTATTATTATTTTGCCACAATAATGGTCACCCTCAAGTTAGGCTTTTAGCCTCAGGTGAAGTACACAATATCTATGCCTCAAACAAGGGCCACTAACTGCAGCCACCCTCAACTTAGGCCTTTGGCCTCAATCAAGGTTCATATGTTCAAGGATAAACCAGGGCCAATATCAAGGCATTTCATCAAACAAGGTTAAGCTAGCAAGGAATCAAGAAAGAATGAGTACATGATAAGCTCAAAAGTTTGGAACAAGGGATTCACTCACTCATCTGGTCGGTCATTTAGGCTAAAAGTGGTTTCACTCAAGGAACAAAGGCCTAAGATCCTTTCGATATCCACTACATCACCAAACCAACTTTAAAGTAACAAGGCAAGTTCTAAGTTCATACTAGATGCATGAATACAGCAAAATAAGCTCAAAGCACACACGGCAATTACATCCATAATCAAGTATAGACTCACAGATCATGCTTTCAGTCTCAGCTTACCTTCACAATATCAGAACAAATATCTCCAGATACTTAAAAATATATGAATGCATCAATAATCACAACCTCAAAAATTTTTAGGATACCTAATTATTTTATCAAAACATTGAAAACAAATCTAAAATTTATGTATATGCTAATAGATGCCACTACTATGAATTTACCTATTATCTACACTACCTAAACATACTGGTTCAATAGAAAAGTAAATATCCACTTGGAAAAAAAGCACGACAAGAAAACCTTGGGATAAAAGGTAAGAGAAGTTATAGACGAGGCTACTCAGAGTTTACCTAATACATAACTTCCACCACCCCACCAAGAGATGATACTTTGTCCTCAAAGTAAAAACCAAAAGAAAAAACAAATACAATAACATAGAAATATTGTACATATATCCAATAAAAACTAAAAATTAACATCCAAAATATAAGTAAAAATAACATCCGACATAAGAATATTTAAACACAATTAAAAATCAACATAATAAAAATATTGTCTAAAAAAGTAAAAACAACAAAGTATCCAACATAAGAAAATGAGAACTAGGGTCAAAAGAAGTCAAACATCATGGTGCCTCAAGCATTAGTTTCTGTTTGATCTGCGAGGTCCTGGGGTTCAGACTGGATTTCCTCTTGCTGAGAGGTGCTCCCGACTCTAACTCTGAACCTGAATGAGAGGGGGTCATCTGTGGCAAGCTGCTATCTGACCCATCCCCGTTGTCTTGTTGTTCCTTCTCTTCAGACTCGGAGAAACAACTAACTTCCATGGGCGGTTGCTACAAGTGCCCAAGTCTAGGGTCTATTAGCCTTAGGGTCCACCCTGACTCTGTGGACTTCCACAGAGCCCTCTGATTGCTCGATTTCAGAGAATTCATCCTACAACCTCCATTGGAGAGGTTAAATTGCCCATTTGTATTTTGGTGGCTTTTTATTTTCAAAAAAACCACAAAGCAACATGTAAGTCTAAGATGTTTGATCCATTAAAACACAAAACAAAGACAAAGAAAAAGACATATAAAAAGTAAAAATTCACTGATGTACTATAAGTTTGCAAATACGATTACAGTTACGACTTGTAGGGTGACCTATGAGTTATACACTACCCTCGTAGAACTGATATGCCTCCAAAAATGCTTTCTAATCCTATAGATGAGGCATAATTATGACTCGTAGGGTGACCTAAGAGACACAGTTACAACTCGTAGGGTGACCTATGAGTTGTAGTCTGGACTCGTAACCATTTTCAGAAATATTTTTTTAGAATTTAAGTAACCTTACGAGACCCTCACTACAAGTCTTAGGAATGCCTCATAGCAGAAAATAGAAGGCATCAGTGGTGGCTAAAATTTTCCCACAGCAAGCACAAACCAAACACATCATTGGGAACACTTGAGCACACAAAAGCAATACAATATACTTGACATGTAAGTAATCATTCAGCAATATCAAAAGTGTAGAACAACCATCATCCTTAAGAATCGAACTCAATTTAACAGAATATAAAGCACACCACCAATATAACACATTCAAAGTTTATACTTGACAGTCATACAACATTCTAAGGGATGCACTTTCTATTCAAAACAATTCAATTAAATCTCCCAAGTTAAAGCATAGACATTACACCCATACCTCCTAAATTTCAATTTCGACAACAAGTAAAACTATGAGCGGGCAACAATGACAAAATGCAACCCATGAATTATAACATTTTCATTCACTATCACCCATTCAAGAATTTTCAACCTAAAGTTAGAATCACAAAGCTCAACCCTAGGTTTCTCGTCTAGAATAACGATCACAACATGTTATGTTTCATTATGGTTGAACTTAGCAGACACTTACTAAGTAAAAGGCTCACCATAAAAGAGTGCTAAATTTAACCAAGAATCATATGACTCAATTGAAGAAGCAAACCAAAATGAAGAGAATCAAATTTTACACCAAAACCCTAAAAAATGGTGACTTCGCCGGAATCCTTGTCGGAAAATGACATGGGTAGTCAGGAATTTAGTCGAAACAATGATGTGGATGATGGGGGAGGGTTCTTTAGTCACCTCTTAGGGTTTGAAAATGAATTTGGGGGTCAAATATTATTTGACCCCTTTTTAAACAAAACCAAGTCGGCCTTTAAAATTTTGCAGATCGGGGCTATAAGACCCCGACTATAAGTCGTAGGCTGTCCTACAACTCGTAGGTCCTGGTCTTGTAGCAAACCCAACACTTATAAAAATTTAGAGCCATACTCCAGCACTATGAACCCCACTTACGACTCGTAGAAGGCACTACGAATCATAAGGTTGGCTGGTTGTGCATGTGCTAACTTCTTATACCCATTGATTCCTCTAGTTATACATGACTATGAGTCGTAGTGAGGGTTATGACTCATAGGCCTAATCGTAGAGACTGCTCCAAGTGTCATCTTTAAAATCTTTAGTACTTCAATTTTTCACCTGCAAACCAAATCTCAAAACACAATAATTCTCAAAATATTACAACTGCACCAATGTCTTTCAATCATAAAAATAAACTCATACCTTCTACCTAAGAATTTCAATAATCAAAAATACTTAAAACAATCAACAATTATAAAAATGCTTGGGTTGCCTCACAAGAAGTGTCTTGTTTAATGTTGTGGCTTGACATTGTCACCTTCCTTCATCAACTATCATCGAGGGTCCACACCTCACTTTTGCACTCATCTGGGTGTTTCATGGATTGATGAATATCGAATACAACTTCTGCATCATTAACCTTGAACTACAGTTGACCTGAATCTATTCCACTAGGACTCTCTTAGTGGCCATAAATGGTCTCCCCAAAATGATGGGCACCTCAAAATTAACTTCACAGTTGAAGATCACAAAATCAGCCAGGAAGATGAATTTATCCACTTTAACAAGCATATGCAAAAGGATTTCCTCTAGCTTTTTAATGGTTTGATCTACCATAAGCAACCTCATTCTTGTCGGGGTAGGAGTACTAAGGCCAAGCTTTTTGAATACTGCAAGAGGCATTAGATTGATGGTCGCTCCTAAGTCACACAATGCTTTTGAAAACACGACATCACCAATGGTACAGGGGATGGTGAATGCACTGGGGTCTTTTCTCTTTTGAGTAAGGTATTTAGTCATAATTGTACTATATTATAGGAGTTCTTATGAGAACTCTTGGTTTAAAGTGCGTTTCTTGGTGACCAAATCCTTCATATATTTGGCATACCGGGGCATTTTCTCCAAAGCTTCTAAAAGGGGAATGTTGATGGAGAGTTGTTTCAACATCGAAAGGAAGTGTTTGAACTTTCCTTCTTTTTCCTTTTTCTTAAGCCTTTGAGGGAAATGAGAAAGATGCTTTAGGATAGATATCACTTTGTCATGCTCTCTCAACTCTTCTCTTTGCCTTCCAATAATTTTCGAACTTTCTCATTCACCTGCAACTTCACCACTAAGACCCTTTTTCTCAACTTCATCTATAATAACTGGAATAGGGGAATTATTGTGCTCTTTCCACTCCTAGTCATCACTGCCATCTAATGCCCTTTATTTTTAGGATTTTAAACCGTATTGCTTGGTAGGGTGCCCTTTTGGCATTGCTTCAATTATGAAGAAACTTGTCCAAATTGTTGCTCAAGTTTCTTGATTGCCACCGAGTGAGACACTATCTTTTGATTAATACTAGAGATATCTACTTTCATTTCCTTTAAAGTCTCATCTTGATGGTCTATTCACTTCAATAATTTTTCAAACATTTCTTCAATCCTAGATTTGTTTGCTCCGGCATCATGATTGTGTGGTGGCACATAAGGACCATTCTTATAGCCCTCTCTTATCCCCTATTCGGCGTCAGGCACTCTCTCTTTCTCATAGTATCCACCCTGACTATCTCTATATATCCCATCATGGGTGAAGTTCTTACCTTGATTCCCAGAACCTTGCCTCCAATAATCCGAATTGGACCCTTAGGGATTGTTTCGGAAACCCGCCACTTGGTTGCTTACAAAACACGCATCCTCATCAAAGAATGGATCATTATAGGTAGGAACATTTAGACGTTGGTGCATGACTACCTTAACACTTGCCTAATTTTACTTTAAGACAAGTTTCATACTTGTGCAAAGTTGAGCAAGTTGCTCCATGATGTCTTCATTCACCTTTAAACGAGAAGGTTTTATCACACCTCGCTCTCGTTGTCCCCATTAACAATTTATTTTGATCACTTGCTTGATTCTTGCGGCTATCAATGTAAAAGGTTGGTCTAGGGACATGCCTCCCATAATCATAAAGCTTGACTATTTTCATTAAGTGCCCAATAGAAATTTTCAACCAAGGCATCATCAACAATCTTATGATCAGGGTCTATCCTCTAGCATTTAGTAAACCTCTCCCATGTTGTGCTGATAGAATCACCCGAAAATTGCTTAAAGTTATTCATTTGGTCCTTGAGCTTCAACTTCTTGGATCTTGGAAAATATCTTTCAAGGAATACTCTCTGAAGTGCAGCTAACTTATGATAGTACTAGGAGAAAGCTTGGATAGCCATACAGCTATATTGCCAGTCAATGATAGTGAAAACACTCTTAAACCTATAACATCAAGAGAAAGGTTTTGTGTCCCTATACACTCTTGCAAACAAATATCACATTTTGAAGATGATGATAGGGATCCTCCGAAGGTAGCCTGTGAATAAACCATGGTTTTAGAGCATTTGGAGCAATCCACTCGATACCTTGAACTTAGTATATGGCGGTAATAGAGGCAATACTATAGCACCAGTAACATCCATAGCTATAAGGTTCAATTGATATTGATTCCACCCATAAGCATTTTCATTAAAGTCCCTCAGTTGTGGCCTGTTACCCCTTTGTGGTGGATTCTACTCTCTATCCATATCTTCATTCGTATGTATATCCTCCTCAACCACGATATCTTCATTCACTTGAGCCATTCTTCTTAGTAGTCTATGGATCTCCAAATTGAGTAGAGCTAAGGGATTGCCTTGGCTCCTTGTGTTGTGCATACAACCTAGCATACCCTGCAAATAAAATCAAATAACAAAAACAAAAACAAAAGTAAAGTATAAGAGACTCTACAAATCAACACTAGAACTAACTAATAATCAAATCAACTTAAACACTAGCTGTATTCCTCGGTAACAGCGCCATAATTTCTATCTGATGTTCACACTCCAATAAGAAAGTAATCGTTGTCAGCAATTAACCTAACCAAGGTTAGGATCAAATCTACAGGGAATACAGGGTTTAACTACAAGACTTCACTATTAATCATTTGTAGTATTTATGAATACAGTCTCTAAATAGGGTGGGGTGTGATTCAAAAATAAAATAAAATAAACACTAACTATAATGCAAGGAAACACTTAATTTTAGGGACAACTAGGGAATTGTGTTTCCCATGGTTCGTCTACTCGATTACCCTAGATATCATAACTACAATGGGTGATTTGCATGCAGGATGATAGCTTAGGTTCTTTCATCCTTTCTTCTGAAGGTAAAGGTCAAATTTCACCATGGTGCTTGGTTGGCCACCATGGCGTGCCAACTAACCATAACCAATCGTCCCAGTCAACCTCCCCTTGGTCAGGTTTGGTTGATTAGACGAGAACATGTCAATCAAATTATGTCATCTACTTCCCTTTTCTTATTCACCCCTACGTTTGTTAGGGGTTGTGATAGTAGGCGGGTTTTGGTGTTAGCCACCACCAAACAACAATAAAAATGGAGGGAAATAGATAATACATGCAAAACCTTAATCATAGAAATGTAAGAAATCTAGGTTATTTCAAGTCAACTACCCATGGTTCTCACAACCCCATGTTGTGGGTGCTTAGCCACTCATGGCTAAAGAAAAACATATAAAAAAGCACATAATAGACATAGTTGAGAGTTTTACCAATAACAATAAAGAGAATAGGCACTACAAGTTGCAAACCCACAAGCTTGATCAATCAACAATGAGTACAAGGTAAGATTTGCAATCCACAAAATAGATTTTCCAATAGAGAACAATAAACTACCCTAAAAAACTAAAGAAACATTCAAGATGTAATGGTAGATTGTCTATTGGTCGAACTCCCTCTCAAAAACATAACTTAAACTATATATAGTATTTACAAAATAACCCTAAAATCTAAATAGAAAGATAGATGGCAGTTAATAAGTCTCATAATTACGACTTGTAGGATGACCTATGAGTCATAGTCGGGGTCTCATATTAGATTCTTGGCATTTTGGACTGAACTGGTATGACTCATAGGTATGACTAATTACTTGAGCTACGACTCATATGTTTGTCTCGTAATCTTGGTCTTCAGTTTTTGGTCTAACATTTGTCTCATAGTGTATATTATGACACGTAGAATGTCATCATAGGAGTGACCTTCACTTGACAGATTTTTTATTTTGGTCTCTGATTCCTAATACGACACCATCCTATGACTCATACCTTGAGCTACGACTCGTAGGTTGGCTCATATGGCCTATACTTCAGCTAAATCTGCAACTTTTCTTCATAATCATGCCAACCGAACTTTTTTGCAAGATCAACACAAAAACATATCAAAACACTAAAAAGTCACTTTAGGAACTCACAAGATCCCTTTTTTCAAGCACCAAATGCATTGTATTTTGATAGCACATCAAATACTACCTAAAGCATTGGATTATGTTCATCTATGCGTGCCTTCACTTACTTGAGTCAAGATCATCAATATAAATCATATGTCTTACATCCCATGAATTCTTAAGTTTAAATTCTTTATATGATTGAGTTCCTTGAAGATAATGGAGTTAGTTTATGAGTTGAATCATTTTTATTACGAATTATGTATGCATTTTGCAAGCTTGATACCCTAACCCCAAACTTGATATTTTCATGGCTTATTGATCAAATTGAAATTATGAATCTAACCTCTTAAACTAGGTAATTTGTATTTGAGAAGCATGTTTTTTGTCTCACATATGCATATGTTAAATGGTTATGATGTCCTATATGCTGAGCATGAATGATATGATGTCACATGACAATATTGAGTTTAAGTCCAACTTAATTTCTTGTATTGATTGATTGAATAGTTGAATAATTGAGATGAGTTGAATTTGATGAGGTCATTGATAAGATGATTGATGAGTTGAGACTGAAGAGTTGAGATTGATGAGTTGATTGATGAGTTGATTGATGAGTTGAGTATATTTTAGTCTTGTGAGGAGTATCGAGCATCGAGCGGGGAGTGAGTATATATCTACTCAATTTCACAGAACTATGTTGCTAGTATAAGATAGTCATGCAGCTCATTTCGATGACTCTTGTCCAGCAAGTGGACATTTACTATGGATCCATAAGGTAGAGTTGACACGTTCTTTTCTATGGCAGTTTAAGGACAGGTGAGGCAATGATGCCACATTCATTTGTACATCACCATGAAAAAATGGTGGGGTTGAGAGTATGTCGGTTAGAGAAAATCCCAAGCAAACACTTGAGTTGAGCATATCCTGATTTTCATAACCAAGTTGTATTAAACACTGAGTCTATTTCTAAAGCATGAATTCAAACATAAAACCTGCATGATTTCTTGAGTTGAGTTATGAGATGAAGAGTTGAGCCTTGAGTCGAGTCTGTGGATTAGTGTGAGCCTTATCTATTTACTTTTAGCCCATTTACATACCAGTACATTCCACGTACTGATGCCCCTTGGCGATGCATCATTTCATGATATAGGTACTAGAGATAGAGAACTTCAGCAGACGCACCATTGAGGTTTAGAGATTTTGAGTGCCAGAGTTTTGGTGAGCCCTCCTTGCCATTCGGAGGAGCTTGTCTCTATTTATTTTAGTTTTAGTTATTTCATTGAAGTTGGATAGCCATGGCCTGTCATGGTACCATCTAGACATTTAGAGTAGAGAATTCATGGACCTTGAGTAGAGCACTTTTGTGTATTTTTCTTTCCTAACTTGATCTATCATTTTGAGGTTATTTTATGATTTGTTTTTACTTTCCCTAAAGGTTTTATACAAGTATTCTTACGTTTTTGAGTAATATATGACAATGAGACCAAGTGGTTGGCTCAAGGACTAGCAAAAGTCTTTGAGTGTCAGCCACGTCTAGGGTACCCTCCTGGGGCGTAACAAACCTGGTATCAGAGCATAGAGCTCAAGTGTCCTAGGGAGTCTATGAAACTGTATCTAATAGAGTCTAGTTTAGGGTGTGTTGTGTACCAAAATTCATAAGCATGATGCTATAGGACAGTAGGAAGTGCTACTTTTCTTCTATAATATGAGTTTTTGCAATAGAGTTTATCTCTATGAAAACTTTGTTCTAATTTGTGCCTTACACGTTTGTAGAATATGTCCCCAAAATGAACTGCTGCTCAGAGAGATGCCTCAGCCCCAACTGCAAAGAATTCCCAACCAAAGGTCCTTGCTCAAACGGAGATAAGGAGATGGGGTCTACCTGCCAGGGCTGCTAAGGTCTCATAGGCATCCCTTGCAAAGCCACAGCCGTCTCCCACCTCAGATGCAGAGTTTAGGGGATCCATAACTATGCTTACTCAGCTAGTGGCCTCCCAAGGTTCAGGATACTAGTTCTAGCTCACAGGAGCCCACTACCTCAACCCGACTCAAAGACTTCTTGACAATGAACCAGCCAGTATATACGGGGTCAAAAATTGAGGAGGACCTATAGAATTTCATCGACGAGATGTACATGGTTTTGATGGTCATGCATGCTAGTGGGGCCGAAGGGGTTGAGCTTGCTTCCTACCAGCTTAAAGATATGGTGAATGTCTAGTACAACCAGTGGGAGGATAATCGAGGTGAAGATGTTGAGCCTGCTAAGTGGGATGAGTTTCAGAGTGCTTTCCTTGACCACTTCTTTCCCTAAGAGTTGAGGGAGGCGAAGATTGAAGAGTTCGTGAACTTAAAATACGAGGGGATGATAGTCAAGGAGTATAACCTAAATTTCATTAAGTTATCTAGGTATGCTCCAGAGATGGTCCAGGACATGAGGGCAAGGATGAGAAAGTTTGTGTTTGGGCTAGGTAAACATGTGAAGATGGACTGAAAGGCAGTGTTGCTGATTCTAAGCATGGATATATCCAGGATTATGGTTTTTTCCTAACAAACCGAGGAGGATACAAAGAAAGACCGAGAAGAACACTTGTGTAAGAAAGCCAAGTCTGTAGATCATGAGCCTAGCCAATATAGGCAGGACAAAGGAGATAGGTCTTACTTTCATAAGAAACGTTTGGGGTACGCATCATCATCAACCAGTGTGCCAACTCTAGACAACAAGTATGTCTCGAAAAAACTCAAAGGCAATCAAACTTTAGAGCACAGGGTTCATAAGTAGTGTGACCCTTGGCTCAAAAGGGAAACCACCCTGTGGGAAGTATGGCAGGATGCATTTGGGGAAATGTAGGGAAGGAAGAAGTGGTTGCTACAAGTATGGCCAGACAGGTCACTTCCTAAGAGAATGTCCACTTTAGGGCAACAGGGCATAATCTTCTACAATTATGCCACCACCCAGAGGTAATCAAAAAGGTGCCACATCGGGGACAAGTGGAGGAATGAATCATCTCTATGCAATGGGGAACAGATAGGACCAAGAGGTTACACCTGATATCGTGATGGGTATGCTCTGAGTTTTTACTTTTGATTGTTATGCTTTGCTTGATCCAAGGGCGACAGCATCCTTTGTAACACCTTATGTGGCTAAAAATTTGATATTTCTCCTGAGTGTTTACTTATGCCTTTCCTTGTTTCTACTCCTATTGGGGAGTCTATCATAGCTAGGAGATTTTATAGAGATTGTGTAGTGTTTATCTACTATAAGGATACTCTTGTTGATTTGGTTGAGTTAGAGATGACTGACTTTGATATAATTATTGATATGGATTGGCTTTATGCCTGTTATGCCACTAGTGATTGTAGAATCAGAACTGCCAAGTTTTAGTTTCCTAATGAGCCTGTTATAGAATGGAGGGGAGATCCTATTGCACCTAAGGGAAAATTTATTTCCTATCATAAAGCTAGAAAGTTAATCTCTAAAGGGTGCATCTACCATCTCGTGCGAGTCCAATCTGATGATACTAAGCCTTCTACTATTGAGTCAGTCCCGATTGTAAATGAGTTTCTTGAAGTATTTACTGAGGATCTACTTAGAGTCCCTCCTGATAGGGAGATTAATGTTAGGATTGATGTTCTTCCCGATACCCAGCCTATCTCGATTCCACCTTATAGGATGGCCCCCGCTGAGTTAAAAGAGTTTAAGGAGCAATTGAGGGACTTGTTAGAGAAGGGATTTATCAAACCGAGTGTTTCTTCTTAGGGTGCTCAAGTTCTATTCATACGAAAGAAAGATGGATCTCTTAGAAAGTGCATAGATTACAGACAACCGACAAGATCATGGTTAAGAATAAATATCCTCTCCCAAGGATAAATGATTTGTTTGACCAACTTCAGGTCGCCTCTTGTTTCTCAAAGATAGACCTGAGATTTGGTTATCATCAGTTGAAAGTAAGGGAATGTGACATTCCAAAGACAACTGTTAAGACTAGATATGACCACTTTGGGTTCTTAGTCATGTTCTTTGGGTTGACAAATCCACTTACAATCTTTATGGACCTAATGAATAGAGTGTTCAGACCCTACCTTGATTTGTTTGTAATTGTCTTCACCGATGACATCTTGGTATATCGAGGGATGAGGAGGAGCATACCAATCACCTCAGAGTTATCCTCCAAACTCTCGAGGATCATAAGTTATGTGCAAAGTTCTCAAAATGTGATTTCTGGCTCAAGTCAGTGGCTTTCCTAAGTTATGTGGTCTCGGGTAATGGTACTCAAATGGATGCCCAGAAGATTGAGGCAACTAAGAACTGGCCCAAACTGACCTTACCAACAGACATAAGAAGTTTCTTAGGATTAGCAGGCTACTACCACAGATTTGTTGAGGGCTTCTATTCTTTGTCTGCACCATTGACTAAGCTAACTCAGAAAAAGGTCAAATTTCAGTGGTTCAACGAATATGAAAAGAGTTTCCAAGAGTTGAAGACCAGATCAACTACAGCCCCAGTTCTGACCTTGCCCGATGGAATAGAAGACTTTGTAATATATTGTGATGCATTAAGATTTAGGTTTGGTTGTATGTTGATGTAGAGAGGGAAGGTGATAGCCTATGCTTTTAGGCTACTTAAGGTTCATGATAGGAACTATCCCACCCATGATCTTAAGTTGGTGGTGGTGGTGTTTGCACTTACAATCTGGCGCCATTACCTATATAAAGAGCATGTGGATGTGTTCACCGACCATAAGCTTGTAGTATCTCTTTAGCTAGAGAGAGCTTAACTTGCAGCAGAGGAGATGATTAGAGTTGCTTAAGGATTATGACATGAGTATTCTCTACCACCCAAGTAAAGCTAATATTGTGGCTAACACTCTTAGCAGGTCGTCAATGGGTAGCACAGCCTATATGGAGGAAGGAAAGAAAGATTTAGCGAAGGAAGTGTACAGATTAGCTCGACTAGAAGTCCAACTTGAGGAAAATGACGATGGAGAAGTCAATGTCTAGAGTGGATCTGCATCTTCTCTTCTGATAGAGGTAAAGGAGAAGTAAGATCGAGATCCTATCATACTCCAATTGAAAGAGGTAGTCCACAAACAAAAAGTGATGGTCTTCTCCAAAGGGGGAGATGGGGTGTTGAGATACCAGGGCAGGTTATGTGTTCCTAATCTTGATAGTGTAACATAGAAAATCATAGCCAAGGCTCATAGCTCTAGTTATTCCATTCATCTGGATCTACCAAGATGTACCATGACTTGAGGAAAGTCTATTGGTGGAGTGGGATAAAGAGGAATATCACTGAGTTTGTTTCTAAATGCTCGAACTGTCAGCAAGTCAAAGTTGAGCATCAATGGCCATGTGCACAGAACTTTGAGATCCCTAACTGGAAGTGGGAGATGATTAACATAGACTTCATAGTCTATAGAGGTCTTTAAAGCAGCATGATTGGATATAGGTGATCATGGATAGGATGAGCAAGACGGTTTACTTCCTGACAGTCAAAACAACCAACATGGAGAAGGAGTATGACAAGTTGTATATTTGGGAGATTGTGAGATTGCATGGAGTCCAGCAGAGTTGATTGGGCCTAACCTAGTCCACCAGTCCATGGAGAAGGTGAAGGTTATTAGATAAATGTTGAAGACTGCACAAATTCACTAAAAATCCTACACCAATATGAGAAGAAAGGACTTAGATTTGAGGTAGACGACTGGGTATACTTAAAGGTGTCTCCCATAAAAGGCGTATTGAGGTTTGGTAAAAAAAGGAAAGTTAAGTCCACGCTATATCGGACCCTATCAAATACTGAGAAGAATAGGGAATGTTACTTTTGAATTAGAATTTCCCATAGAGTTAGATGGAATTCACCCTGTATTCCACGTTGTGATGTTGAAGAAGTGTTTGGGAGATCCTGCTTTGGGAAACCCAATTGAGAGTATTGGAGTAAATGATAGTCTGTCCTATGAGGAGATTCCATTCTAAATTCTTGATCATCAGGTTCGTAAGCTGAGGAATAAGGAGATAGCCTACGTCAAAATTTTGTGGAGGAACCAATTCATTAAGTAAGCTACCTGGGAAGTTGAGGATGCTATGAGTACCAAATACCTGCAACTCTTTATGCAAAATGATGATGATGTCGAAGGTAATGTTCCTATCCTTAACTTAACTATTGTTCCCATTCTTGAGTTGATGTGCCTATTCATGAGTTTGAGTAGAGTTTATGGAGGTTAAGGAAGAGTTTAGAGTTCGAGTTTTCGAGTAAATATTGAGAGAAGTCCTGAGTCCACTCGTGCTTTATTACCACCTCTGCTCATCATTCGAGGATGAAGGATCCTAAGGGGGAGATAATGTAATGGCCTGATAATATTACCAAAATACCCTTAGAATGGACTAGTGCGCATAACGCGTCTTCCCAAGACTGGATTTGTAATTAACATGAAAAACTGGGTGGGATAAAAGTCTCGACCTGATTTTAGAGCAATCAGCCTAAAAATAATTTTTTGATCTGAAAACTAAGACAGTGAGGGTACGCATTAGGCCGCGACGCGCCCTGGTCACGGACCCATACTTATATAATTTTTCAAATTTTTTGACGAGGATTGGATTCTGAAAATAAGTAGGTACATGACAAGTCCGCATCGTGCACCTGTTCCCCTAAGCTATTCAATAGAAGTTCAAAATTTTAAATCTTTTGAGGGGCAATCCAGATTTTTCCGCACTTCTTCTAGACTTAATCCACGACCAATAGATGTCATATTTATCCTAAAAGAGTTTCAGAAAAACTATTTTAAAAGTCCCTTACCCAAAAACTAAGAAGAGACCTTGAGTAAAGAAGAGGAGAAAGGGTTAGGGTTCAAAGGATTGAGGCTAATTTCTTGACAAATTAATTGTCAAACTCCATACCAAATATGTAAGGCAACCTAAAGTGTTGGATTATTTTCATCCACGCGCCCTTTCGCTTACTTGAGTCAAGATCAGGAGTATAAATTGCATGTCTTACATCCCATGAATTCTTGAGTTTATATTCTGTACATGACTGAATTTCTTGAAGATAAAGGAGTTAATTTATGAGTTGCATCATTTTTACTAAGGATTATGTATGTATTTTGCATGCATGATACCCTAACCCCAAACTTGATATTTTCATGGCTTATTAATTAAATTGAAATTATGAATCTAACCTCCTAAACTAGGTAATGTGTACTTGAAAAGCATGTTTCTTGTTTCATATATGCATATGTTGAATGGTTATGATATCCTATGTACTGAACATGAATGGTATGATGTCACATGACTGTGTTGAGTTTGAGTCCAACTTAATTTCTTGTATTGATTGATTGAATTGTTGAATAATTAAGATGAGTTGAGTTTGATGAGGTCATTGATGGGATGATTGATGAGTTGATTAATGAGTTGAGCATATTTTAGTCTTGGGAGGAGTATCAAACATCGAGCGAGGAACGAGTATACATCTACTGAATCTCACAGAACTATGTTACTAGTGTAGGATAGTCATGCGGCTCATTCTAGTGACTCTTGTCCTGCAAGCGAACATTTATTATGGATCCATTAGGTAGAGTTGATGCGTCTTTTTTTATGGCAAGTTAAGGATGGGCAAGGCAATGATGCCACATTCATTGTACATCACCATGGAAAAATGGTGGGGTTGAGAGAATGTCGGTTAGAGAAACTCCCAAGCAAACATTTGAGTTAACCATATCCTGATTTTCAAAATCAAGTTACATTAAACACTGAGTCTATTTCTAAAGCATGAACTCAAACTTAAAAACTTGCATGATTTCTTACGTTGAGTTATGAGATGATAAGTTAAGCCTTGAGCCGAGTGTGTGGATTGGTTTGAGACTTGTTTGTTTACTTTTAGCCATTTACATACCAGTATATTCCACGTACTGACGCTCCTTGGCACTGCATTATTTCATGATGTAGGTACGGGAGATAGAGAACTTCAGCAGACGCACCATTGATGTCCAGAGATTTCGAGTCCCACAGTTTTGGTGAGCCTTCCATGATATCCGGAGGAGCTTGTCTCTATTTATTTTAGTTTCTGATATTTCATTAATGTTGGATAGCCATGGCCTGTCATGGTACCATCTAAATATTAGAGTAGAGGCTTCATGGACCTGGAGTAAAGCACTTTTGAGTATTTCCTTTCCTAACTTGATCTATCATCTTGAGATTATTTTATGACTTTTTTACTTTTCCCTAAATATTTTATACGAGTATTCTTCTGTTGTTGAGTAAGATGTAACAACGAGACCAAATGGTTGGCTCGGGGAATAACAATGGTCTTTGAGTGCCGGCCACGTCTAAGGTACCCTCCCGGGGCGTGACAAGAACTTTGTTATTAATTACCCCTGTTAATTTTATACTATCAAACAAACATATCAAATTAAACAATTATACCCAATTTGACTTCCTACTATATAACAATCAGGTTAAATTATACAGTTATACTCAATTATATCAAATTTAATTTTTTGATGATTTTTCATATCAGAATATCTAGCTGTTGAACAAAGAAACATTAAACATTTAGAAAAGTGAATATAATTTATACTAGAGCATTATCTGCATTAGTTGGCATCTTTTTTACTAAGATGAATTTTATAGTTTTCTATGGACTACTAATACAATCATTTTATAATAGGCAAAATTGTTATAAATAAATTTTTTCTATACACGATTTAAAAATGTCTATCAATGTATGATATATATTAAATTAAAATTGATTTCGGATAAGTACATTTGAAATTTCAAATTTCTAAGCTTTAGCTGTGAATTCAAACATAACTTTTTCAAAAGAAATTTTGAAACTAAAATTTACATATTTGGAAATTACATTAAAAAAATATGATAAATTATAATAATCAACAATTTAAATTTTTAAGAGACATATAAGAAAATTTTATTTGATTCTTGAATTTTTAATTGTGAAACTTGAAAGAGTAATTATATTTTTCTTAAAATAAATACCTTGTTACTATAATCACATTTAAAAATAAAACTTCTTAAAATAGAATAATATTTTTAAAAAGTCCTAATTTTGTGTTTTTTTAAACTTTATTTCCTCGCAGGCTCACATCATCAGTGCCTATCTGTCTCTACCATTTTAAAAAAGTAATAAACAATGTAAATCAAAACTAAACAAAAGAAGAGTTGAAAATTCAAATCATTTTTCTCTGTCATTCACAAAAGAAGAGTTGAAAATTTGAATCATTTCTCTCTGTCATTCACAAAAGAAGAGCTGAAAATCCAAATCATTTCTCTCTGTCATTCTTTTCCTCTCAGACAAGAAAAAAATATGGCCAAAAAAAGTTTAGCCTCTCGATCTTCTACTGAAAACAAGAGGTCATCATCATTGTCGGATGATAAACATCCTTCGTCACAATCTCCAAAGGTGTTAGCAAGTGCTGAAACGAAGAAGCCTAGGTGCCAACTTATAGAAGAGTTTCCGCAAGTTTACTATTAGTAGTATTTATTTCTCTTTAACTCTATTTTTAGTTTTTCTTCTGGGTGCCCGCTATCTCGATTATTTGGAATATAAGTCACATACTCAAGGCTCAAATTCAAGAACCTCTGATTAAATAAGATACAAATTCATCCACTTCACCACGTCTTTTGATGGTTATTTGACTATATTTTTGTTATTAAATTCTATTTGTTATAATGTGAATACACCGTAAACTTTTTGTTCGATGTCTAATAAAATGTTAACACCCTACAGAATTTAACTGTAGAGATTTTTGAGCCACTTTTCATGGTTGGTACAATCAAAAATCTTTCTGAAAAAGCAATGATGTGTGTGATAAGACCATGAGCTACATGTTCAAAATTGTAAAAATAACTTGGTTATTAATTACCCCTTACACTCAATTTTATATTATCAAACAAATATATCAAATTGCGTAATTACACCCAATTTGTTGTCCTATTATATTACAATCAGGTCAAACTATGTAATTACACTCAATACATTAAATTTAATTCTTTAATGGTTTTTTGTCACAACCCAACCCAGGGGTCGTGATTAGTGCCGGTTGGGCACCCCGACATACATTAAACTGGATTTCCATTCACAATAACTAAGGAATTTCTCGAAATTTCGACAGAGTTTCCTCTGTTTTACTAACTAGCCTCACCTGCAAACAGTGAAACCAGCAATAACAAACATTACTATATAAATATATATGCATATGCGGGCCGACAAGGTCACCGCTACGACAGAATTTCCCAGGAAACATATCATACAAACGATGTCACACCAACATAGTTCCTACACCCACATGTATCCACAGACCTCTAGACACAGAAACTGGATCATAAGACGGGACAAGGCCCCGTCATACCCTCGAATATATACAAATACAAACTACAGAAAATAGAAAACATGTATATACCAATAGACTGCTCCTGAGGCAAGGGAGCACTTCAACGGTAGGCGAGGATCCTTAGAAGATAGCCCTCTAACCTGTTCGTCTGTACCTGCGGGCATGAACGCAGCCCCCGAAGGAAGGGGGTCAGTACGAAATGCGTACCAAGTATGTAAAGCGAAAAGTCCGAAATGTAAGTGAGAGTAATACTCCAAATAAGAAAATATAGAAGTCAAACCTGTATGTAAACATCAAAATATTTATTT
>JAOTQJ010095992.1:0-11782 GCA_025642045.1 Solanum sejunctum
TTGCTAAATAAAGTTCACGAGTTATTTCATCTTATACGCATTTCTTTATTTCTGCAACATACTCTTTTCATTGTCATAATGTCTTGTATGATTATGTACATGTTACATGCTATATATACCACCTTAAAGCTCTAATATTATGACTACCAAATGAATCATCTCAAAGGTAATTGAAAGATAAAGTAAAGTATATTGTTTATTAATGGGTGGTAGCCTGAGGGGTGGAAGAACCACCTAGCCAGGGATGATCCTATCACTTGGGGTAGCCCGAGTGGTTATGGAAGAGCCTAGCCAGGCTGATCCCGATACAGTTTTACCACTGATCAGCTGGTCATTTGTATTACACACTGTGTACAGATTATATAGTAAAGGTAAAATGATAAAAAGAACATAAAGTACATGATCCCACAGTACAACTAAAGGTAGTCTCTTATCCTATACCAGTGCATTTTTTTATTTGAGTAATTACTTCACATATAGTATACTTCCTTATATGTTCAGTATATTATCTTGTGTTGACGTCCCTTATAGGGGACCTATATTTCATGTTGTAGGTACAGGTGCTAGTAGCTCTCCCCAATCGGAGTACAGGATTTCCAGCTACTGTTACGAAGCTCCAGGTTGCTTTGGAGCTTTGCATGTCTAGTACTTATATTTTATGTGGTACAGTAAGTTGAGGCAAAGCTTGTCCCAACCCGTATCAAATACTTTTCCTTATTTAGAGGCTTAGTAGTCTTTGTGCATTAAAGTGGGTCATGTCTCATTCTTTAGATACTGTGGCCCCAACGGCCTAGCCATATGCATTTCCTTTTGGCTTGTTATCATTGTGTATTTTCTCAAAAGCATGTCGAATGTAGAAATACCTTATAATATGTATAGAAAACACAGAGATACAGGTTAGTTCTCCTGAGCCTTATTGGCAACGGGTGACAGTTAACTTTAATGGGACTTGGGGCGTGATCGAACCCACCGGAGTTCTATGGGTCTAAAGTGGATGAGGACCCTCAAGAATTTATCGATGAGATGTGTAAAGTGTTAGCTATTATGGCTGTTAGGTCAGAGAAAAAAGCAGAGTTGGCAGCATACCAACTTAAGGGGCGGCCCAAATATGGTATACTCAATGGAAGGAGGAGAAGGGGAACAACAATATGATTCTTTGGGAGGATTTTAAGGCAGCATTCATCAATTGGTTCTTTCTTATTGAGCTTAGGGAGGCCAAAATGATGGACTTCATGAATCTGAAGCAAGTATCTATGAGTGTGAGGGAGTATGCCCACAAGTTCGACCAACTCTCTAAATATGCTCCACACTTGGTTGCCAACCCGAGGTCAAAGATGAACAAGTTCGTGATGGGTGTATCTGAGTTGGTGAATGAAGAATGTTGTGCTACCATATTGATAGGTGACATGGACTTGTCCTGCCTTATGACCTATGACAAACTATTAGAAGGGGAGAAGTTGAGAAAGATAAGAAATAGTGAGGGCAAGAGGGTGCATGCTGATGGTAAGTTCTGATCCTAAGGATAGCCAGTTTCATCAAGGGCAAGGGTCTTTTTATGTTCCTAGTGGGAGATTTACTAATGACTACCCAAGGCCCTAAAGAGGTGGTGGTGTGGTACCTAGACCTATGTGCCTAAGATGTGGTAGAAACCATGATAGCCCATGTTTGAGGGATATTAATGCTTGTTATTAGTTATGGGGAAGTGGGTCATAAGAAGGTTGATTGTCCTTGGAATCAAGAAAAGGGTAAAGATGTTCGTCACAATGCTAGGTCACAAATGTTGTTCCTTTAAGGAGAGGAGGCGAACAAGGTGGTTCCCTAAGGGATAATCAATTCTATGCACTCCAAGGGAGACAAGGGGTTGATAAGGTTCCTAATGTCATCACCAGTATATTAAAAGTCTCTGATTTTGATGTGTATGCATTGATAGACCTGGGTGTCATTCTTTCTTTTCTTACTTTTTTTGTTGCCAGATATTTTCATGTTGAGCCCAAATTTTTATGTGTGTTTTATGAAGTGTCTACTCCCATTGCTGCATCTATTGGTTCTAGAAAGGTCTATAGAAATTATCTCATTTGTATCTTGCATAAAATATTGTGTTATGATATTGTTGAGTTGGATATGGTGGGTTTTGATGTCATTCTTGGCATAGATTGGTTACATGCATATTATGCCTCTATTGATTATAGAACCCATAGGGTGAAATTCCAATTCCCAAATGAACCCATACTTGAGTAGGAGAGTCATGATGTGGTGGTCAACGGTAGGTTTATCTCTTGCATTAAAGCCCAAAAGTTGATCTATAAGGGGTGTCTCTATCATCTTATGAGGGTTAGGGATGTTACGTCAAATGTCCTTGCTATATAGTCGTTAAGATGGTTAGTGAGTTTCTTAATGTCTTTCAAATGAACTTACTGGTGTTCCTCCCAAAAGAGAAATAGACTTTGGTATAGACCTCTTTCCTGATACTCAACGCATTTCTGTTCCCCCTTACCGTACCCTGGTGGAGTTAATAGAGTTGAAAGACCAGTTGAGAGATTTGTTGGATAAGGGATTTACTAGGCCTAGCCAATCACCTTGGGGTGCACTAGTATTGTTTGTGAAGAACAAAGTTGGGTCCCTTAGAATGTGTATTAACTACCGGCAACTCAATAGAGTCACCATCAAGAATAAGTATCCCCAACCAAGGGTTGATAATCTACTATATTGATCCTCAGTCTAGGTATCATGAAGTGAAGGTGAGGGAGAGTGACATTTTGAAGATACCCTTCCGTACTAGTAATGGCATTATAAGTTTGTGGTTATGTCTTTTGGGTTTGACCAATGCACCAGCTATTTTCATAGATCTTATGAATAGGGTCTTTCAACCCTACCTTGATTTGTTTATGGTGGTTCTCATAGATGATATCTTGATCTATTCCCATAGTGAGAAGAGCATGTTGGTAATTTGAGGGTGGTGTTACAAGAATTAAGGTAAGAGAAGTTGTATGCTAAGTATGAGAGTGTTAATTTTTGTTGAAAGAGGCTCCTATTCTAGATCATCTGGTGTCGGGAGATGATATTAAGGTGGATCCTAAGAAAATGGAGATGATTAAAAATTGGCCTAGACCTTTGACCCCATCGGATATTAGAAGTTTCTTGGGCTTAGCAGGTTACTATCAGAGGTTTTTGAATGGGTTCATTTATATTGCTTCTCCTATGACTAAGTTTACCTAAAAGAGGGCTATGTTTGTGTAGACTAATGAGTAGGAAAATAGTTTCCAAACCTTGAAGGATAAGCTTATCTCCGCTCTTATCTTGTCTCTACTGGAAGGGTTGGAAGGGTTTGTTGTGTATTGTCATGCCTCCGTGATTGGTTTGGGTTGTGTTTTAATGCAAAATGGTAAGGTGATAGACTATGCTTCTAGACAACTCAAGGTACATGAAAAGAATTATCCTACCCAAGATCTTAAATTGGCCATCATGGTATTTTCTTTTAGAATTTGGCATCATTATTTTGATATGGTGCATGTTGATGTGTTCACCGATCATAAGAGTCTCCAATATGTGTTCACTCAAAAAGATCTCAACTTGGGACAACAAAGGTGGCCAACAGAGCTTCTTAACAATTATAATATTAGTGTACATTATCATCCCAGTAAGGCTAATGTTATGGCGGATGCTTTGAGTAGGGTGTCTATGGGTAGCCTAGCTTATGTTGATAATGGTGGAAAAGAGGTGGCTAGAGAGGTCCATATGTTGGTCAGATTGGGGGTTAGGTTGAATAGGTTGATAATGATGGTATTATGGTTGTTAATGGTTCAAAATCTTCGTTGGTTGATAAGGTAAAAGCAAAGCAAGATCTAGACCCCTCCTTGTTAGAATTGAAGGTCTTGGTAAGAGAGGAAAAGGTGGATGTTTTCTCCCAAGAGGGAGATGGTGCCCTTAGGTACCAAGGTAGGTTGTATATGGCTAGTGTTGATGGCTTGAGAGAGAAGATTCTTAATGAGGCTCATAATTCTTCCTATTCTATTCACCCTGGTTCTACCAAGATATATAAATATTTGAGGGATGTGTTTTGGCAGGGGGATACAACGAAAGACATGCCAAATTTGTATCTGGTTATCATAGTTACCAATAAGTCAAAGCCAAACACGAAAGGCTAAGTGGCCTAACCCAAGACATAGAGATTCCTACTTGGAAGTGGCAGGAAATTAACATTGATTTTGTGGTTGGGCTGCCTACGACTAGAAAGGATATTGATTCTATTTGGGTTGTGGTTGATAAAATGACAAAGTTGGCTCATTTCCTACCAATTAAGACTACTTATAGGGTCAAAGACTATGCCAAATTGTACATTCATGAGTTAGTTAAATTTCATGGGGTTCCTTTGTCCATTATATCGGATCATGGTACTCAATTCACTTCACACTTTTGGAGGTCCTTCCAAAGAGGTCTTGGTACCAAGGTAAATCTTACTATGGCCTTTCACCCTCAAATAGATGGCCAAGCCAAAAGAACTATCCAAACTCTTGAGAATATGCTTATAGCTAGTATTTATGAGTTTAAGGGTAGTTGGGATGATCTCTTCCATTGATTGAGTTTGCTTATAATAATAGCTATCATTCTAGCATTGGTATGACTCCTTTTGAGGATCTCTATGGTAGACATTGTAGATCCCCGGTTGGATGGTCTATAGTAGGGGAAATGTCTTTGTTGGGTCTGGATCTATTCATGGAGGCTATGGAGAAGGTAAGGTTGATTAGGGAAAGATTCAAAATAGCCTAAAGTCGTCAAAAGTCCTATTCCAATGTGAGAAAAAGGTATCTTGAATTTAAAGTTGGTAATTGGGTCTATTTGTATGTATCACCCATGAAGGGTATGGTTCATTTTGGTAAAAAAAATAAATTGTGTCCAGTATATTTGGTTCTATATAGGGTGTTGAGAAGTACTGGTAAGGTAGCCTATGAGTTGGAGTTGCCTAGTGAAATAGACTTGGTTCATCCGGTGTTTCATATATCTATGTTGAGGAAGTGTGTAGGTGGCTAAAATGCTATTGTCCCATTGGATGCTGTGGGTGTTATTGAAGACAACTTGACTAATGAAGAGGTTTCGGTAGAGATCTAGCATAGACAAGTGAAGAGGTTGAGGAACAAGGATGTTGCTTTCGTTAAGGTCTTTTGGAGGAATCAACAAGTTGAAAGTGCTACAAGGAAGGCCGAGGCAGACATGCAAAAGCAATATCCCTATCTCTTCCATTCTACTCAAGCCTAAGGTACTAATTCAAAGTCCCCTATGTGATTTCAAGTCTTACCTTTCAGCCCTAGGTCACTTGCATGCATTCATGTTTATGTTGACAAATTTATGGTGATTTCGCTACTTATGTTGAGATTTTTGAAATGATGTTTAAGTGCGTTGTTGCATTCTTCTATGAGATGAAATCATCTTGATTACTTTCCTTATATATTTCCCTTTGACATTTGTAGATGAATGTTCCCAAGGTGGAGATATTGAAACAACCCCAAAAAGTGCCTGAAAATGTGCCTCGAAAGTTCTCAAAATTGTAATTCTTATATATCCCAAAATTCACATGGAATATTAAAAATTCAGCTTTATATTCTAGATCAGGGCATAAAATTGAGTGGGGAACGGGTCTAACCCCAATTAAAGAGTAACTGTATCAAAATTTAAAAATCTTAAAATGAAATTTCCAGAGAGCTCCCCTGGCACGACGCTGCTGGGGCGTGCCTCTGTGTATTTTTGTGCCAGTTTTTTAATCTTTGTCTAAGGATTTTGTGTCTTGGGACTAAGTATTCCCATGTATATACCTATATGCAGCTATATTTCATCTTTATATCATACAAGACATTCACCAATACTCTCTCAAACACTTCCACAAATATTTTACTTAAAATCAAGGGTCTAAAATTCATTTACGGATTCAAGAAATTCAATCAAGCTTCAAGTTCTCATTTCAATCTTCATCAAGGAATTCTCCAAAGTTGTGGTATATGGGTTTAAACCATTGGATCCTTTCACCCATGGTGCCCAAGCTTCTTTTTTACATAAATTGCATGTTTCTAAGAGGATTTACTTATGGTCTTCTTATTATGAATTTGACTATAAACTATATTGGGGTTTGATAAAAGTGTGACTGTTTAAACAATGTTTTGAGCTATGAATCTAAGATCTGTGATGAGCTTTGATAAGGGGTTTCAATGTATTTTGTAAGGTGGCATTACCAAATGTTGGTTGGTTAGTTTACTTCAAAATTTTTTGAATGATTTCACTCTTTAATTGCATGGATTTACACTAGCATTACACACCCACCAAGTGCTTGATAAAATGACCAGTTTAGGGCTCTTGAATAATGGATTATCCATTGCATGACCTATGACTTGAATGACTTTATGATGATGAAAGGAATGTATATATGTGTTGATTTAATTAAAAGTATGTATGGTGTTGCATGCTGACCATACCTTGTTGAGGGGGTGTTATGCCTCAATCAACATAGATGGTAAGGTGAGACAACCATCAACCAAATTGCGGGGTTGACATCTCAGTCACCATATATGGTAGGGTGAGACAACCATAAACCAATTAAGGGGTTGATACCTCAATCACCATGGATGGTAGGGTGTAACAACCATCAACCAATTGAGGGGTTGATACCTCAATTGCCTCTACAAGGGGTGGTAGACCTTGGACATGATGTTTTATTACTACATATTTAATATGTTCTGTATAAGCATATTTACTCAAGCATTATTCATGCACGCCATATTGCTATATGCTTATTTATTGCCTAATCATGCATTTTGATTTTGTCACCTATCTGTTGTTGCATTGCATCTTACATACTTAGTACCTTCAAATGTACTAACACATACTCTTTGCCTACATGATGTTACCATGTATGAACTAGAGCTCCTCATGATCATCCTTATCCTCCCTATGGCTAACACTACCTTTACAAAGCATGTTTAGTGAGTCCTCAACTCTGGGAACGATATCTCTTGTTCTTATGATATATAATGACTCTTATTATCTATTTGTATGATTTTTACTATGAGGGTGAGCTCAAAAAGTTTTCTTGGACCCTGCCAATTTTAAGTATAGAGGTGTTGTTGGACAAGTTATGTAATGATGCTATAAGTTTGATTCTCTTTGACTCTTTTGATGTTTTTATGATATGAACGACATCCCTTAGTCCTTTTGCCCTTAATTCTATTCTTTTATTGTTGTTTAAATGCTTCCGCGACAAAGGATATGTAATGATATGTTAAGAGGATTTTGGGATTCTTTCAGGTTCCCCATTCATTGTGTCACGTCTACGCCCCGCTTGGGTCGTGACATTGAATATTTGGCATTACTACTTATATAGGGTTTATGTGGATTTATTCACCTATCACAAGCACCTTCGAGATGTGCTCACTCAAAAGGATCTCAACTTAAGGTAGTAGAGGTTGTTAGAGCTTCTAAAATATTATGACATGAGTGTAAAATATCATACTAGCAAAGCCAATGCAGTAGTTGACGCACTTAGTAGAGTCTCTTTTTAAAGATTATGGAAAATGGGAGTTGGCCAAATAAGTCTATGGTTATATTGGGAGTAAAGTTAAATTATTTTGAAAGTAGTAGTGCGATAATGCTTCATGGGTTCGAGTTTTCCTTGATTAAGGAGGATAAGTCCAAGGAAGATCTTCATCACGCCTTAGTTGAGTTGAAAGCCTAAGTAAAAGAAGGAAAGACAAAAATTTTCTCACAAGGGGGAGATGTTGTACTTCTATACCAAGGGAGGTTGTACATTCCTAATAGGAGGTTGGGCTTGCTAAAGACCAAAAAATATTTTGACTCCATATGGATGATAATGGATTACCTAACAAAGTTGTCTCACTTCCTACCTGTCAAATGACATTTAGAGTTGAAGACTATGCTCACTTGTATATCTGAGAATTAGTAAGGTTACATGGGATCCCATTGTACCTCTTATCGGATCATGGAGTTCAATTCATTTATCATTTTTGGAATTATTTCAAAAGGGACTTGGTTCTAAGGTGAAGTTGAGTATCACTTTTCATTCCCAAATCGAAGGGAAAGCTGAGAGGGCTATGTGCACTTTGAAAGATATGTTGAGAGCTAATAAGTTGCAATATATAAGGAGTTGGTATGAGCATTTGCATATTTTTTAGTTTTCCTACAATAATAGATTCCATGCAAGCATTGAGATGACTCCATGTATGGTAGACGGAATAGATAACCTCTTTTCGGTTTTAAGTTAGAGAGATGGCCTTGATTGGGCCGACATAGTCTTGAATGCTATGGAGAAAATTAAAATCATAAGGTAAAGTCGCTAACAACCCAAAGCAAGTAAAATTCTTAATTCGATGTGAGAAGGAGGGATATTAATTTCCAAATTGGTGATTGGGTCTATTCGATGGTGTCTCCCATGAAAGGTGTGATCGAGTTTGGTTAAAAATTGGAAATTGAGCCTTAGGTAAGTAAAGCCTTACAAGGTTGTGAGAAAAGTGGGAAAAGTGGCATATGAGGTGGATCTACCTAATGAAATACATTCAATCCATCTGGTTTTACAAGTGTCAATGTTGAGAAAGATCATAGGTGAGAAAAACTCCATAGATCCCTTGAAGGATGTGAACATTGAAAAGAACTTGAGTTGTGAAAAGTACTAGTTGAAATCCTTGATTGGCAAGCAAAGAGGCTAAGAAACACAAAAGTTGCATTAGTTAAAGTACTTTAGAGGAATCATCTATTTGAGGGTGCCACATGGGAAATGGAAGCGAACATGATGAAGCATTACTCGTATCTATTACGCTTTACTCAAGCCGAATGTATTAATATATTCTTCCCAAAAAAATCAAATTTCTTACATTTTCATTTTTCATAATGTATACACTCATCTTGATGTTTGTGGATTATTTTGAGACATTTTTTGAATATGGATTACAAAAATTTTACAAAATGATATTTGCATGGAATTTTTGCTTATATACTGGTTTGTTAGCTGATGATTAACTCCTTAGAACCTTCCTTGAAGTATATTCGAGGACGAATATTCCAAAGGGGGATATATTATAATAACTCTCTATTTAGAAGCCTAGAAGTGCAGAAAAGTAGACTAAAAAAATGACTAAGGTTAGTTCATAAGGTCAAGTCCATGACCCGTTGATAGAACCACGAGCCATAGTCTGGCTCATGAATATGAACTTAAGAAAGAAATTACTTTCCAAGTGTGGGGTAACCTATGAAGCCATGAACAACCCATAGGTCATTTGACGTCTTGTAGAAATAGTAATGTTGGGTGTACCAAACATGAATGAAATTTAGAGTTACTTGAAAGAAGATGATGATTAACAGGATATTTTGTAGACCATTCCATGGCCTGTAGGAAGCCTTCGTAGAAAGGGCCCCAAGAAAGTAAAATTGGACTAAGTGTGGAAGGACTCTACATGTCCAACCACAACCCGCTAATGAAAGTATAATCCATACGTAGGTGTGTCATAGTTTGGGTTTGGCCAACAGCTTCTAAAGATTGGAAAAAGAGAATAGATGACCAAGACTATGGTTTATAGTTCAAATCACGGCAAGTAATCAGGCTTTCATAGATCCAACTCAGCAGTTTTAAATAAGGGAAATTTCATCTTTTCTACCAAATCTAATCCTAGACCATATCATTTTGGGACTCTAAGGGTTCTAAATTAGACCTGAAACCTTAAGTATTCCTCATTCCTTTCATTCTCAAAGTTTCAAAAGCTCTAATGCATTTTTTCTCTCTTCAAAAACAAGCTAAGGAGGTTAGGGTTTCAAGGGGATTCTTTCAAAAACAACAAATCCTTCTTCCTAAGGAGGCTAGGGTTTAAAGTGGATTCTTTCAATTTTCGATGCATGCTAATGATTATTTCATGATATTTTTCTTTAGTAAACGATAACAATGATATTCTATTATATTTTACTAAGTATTTGCATGCACTTAAGTTGTGATGATGACTCCAATGATGGGTATTTTGAATGATAAAGTGTGGGCTATTTTGCATGTTTTAAATAAACATATTTCTCCAAGATTTATGATGTTGCAACCTAACAAGTTAGCAAGAAAGTTTTTAAAGTTATTATTTGTCAAAGATATATGCATGCCAATTCTTTCCCTAAATGACGTTTAAGGAGCCAACGTTGAAAGGACAATGCTCACTTGGAGTTTCCTGAAGTTCGAGCTACTCCTAAGACTTGCATCTTATGATTCTAAGTGTCATAAATGAACTAAGTTATATTATTATGATACCATGGGGTGACATAACACCAAATAAGGCATCGTGGTGAGCTTCGGTAAGGGAACCCTAAAAATAACCCTCTTCCCTATTAACTATGTGCCACCATAGGAGCCCTTGTAGGCTAGGCTAGTGGATCTATATAGGCCATTTATGTTATATAAAGATGCATGCGAAGTGATGGAGGTCCACCCATCAAGTGGTCTCCTCGTGCCAATATAGGGGGTTATGTTGGATTTCATGTAGTTTGTCACATGGTCTTGTATGTTAGTTAAGGTCCATTCCCACAAGCTTTATGACTCAATGTCTTGGTTCCATCACATGTGTTCCATTTATGCATGACCCTTGTTCATACTAAGCTTTATTCCCTATGCATACTTAAACTTATGTTTGTGTACCCTTATTGTCTTATATACATATCTATGTTTTACTTATGAAAGATGGCATTACAAGTTCATATTTGCATTGTATCTCATAAACTTAGCACATTACAAAAGTACTAACACTTATTTTGCCTATTTGATTTAACCATGTAGGGGCAGGTACTCCTTAACCAATCCATGGCTAGTATTAAGGCGTTTGACACTAGTTCTTTTTTGTTAAGCCATTAGTTCGGGTCTCTATATTTTTTAATTCTTATTATGTATTTTCAAAATTGATGTATAAGTTGGAGTCGTTTCTATTTTATGAAAATTGATCAATACTGATTCTGTTTATTCCGTGGTTGAGATGATATGGTATTTGGACAAATTAACTAAGTATGCATTTTATGTTACTTCATTATTATAGGATGCCCCATAGTCCCTCTTCCTATTTTATTCTGCAATTGCTTATGTTTTATATGTATTGAATGCTTGAGATATTAAAAATATCTTCGGTGACGTGCCTCTGAGTATCTCATTCGCCATGTGATGACTACGCCCTAGATTGTGTTATTACAACCTATGTATTGCCATTAGTCTATATGGGCTTACTCGGTTTATCCTAAGTGATCTCCTCTAATGCAATAGTTGACAATGAGAATCTAGCATATCTAGCTTACCGTATGTTTCTCTTTTGACTATACTACTTGTTATGTAATGATTCTAGTCTAGAAACCTCTAGCTCACCATGCTCTCTCTTACAAGCCTATCTCATGGATGTCTCTGAAGTACCATTTCTAGATTGTAGCCTCTTCTGAAATGGTATGTGAAGTAAAACTAGTATGGAAGTAGGTATAGATGACATGTAAATCTAGAGTTAGAGCAAGTGTGGGTTCCATGTTTACTCGTAGCCACGGAATCTCTAACCTAATATTTGTCAAATCTTGGGCAAGAATCATCTGAAAGTGATCCTCGATACTTCTATCAAAGGCATCAAACTATTAATGTATACGTATATCTCCCTAGCTTATCTCCACTTGATACCTCTCTATTGTGTGCTCCTCATACTCTAATGTCTCCTTGCAAACATAAGTACTGAGTTATTGTAATAGTTGAGCCTACTATGACTCAGTTTGTATCTATCTTTGAACAAAC
>JAOTQJ010096024.1:0-11780 GCA_025642045.1 Solanum sejunctum
CATATTGCCCGTTAAGACGAGATTCAAGCACTTTCAAGAATTGACGCTAATTTGACCAAAGCATAACATGATTTATTATATAGCATTAGTACATGTAAAATGTGGGGTGTTACACATCCGTACCTTATCCATAGTATCCATAACAAGATCCAGACCCAACAAGGCTATTTCTCCAACTTCAAACCACCCAACCAGTGATCTACAACATCTACCGTAGAGGACCTCAAAAGGAGCCACACCAATGCTAGCATGATAGCTATTGTTATAAGAAAACTCAACCAATGGAAGATGATCATCCCAACTACCTCTAAACTCTAATACACAATCCTTAAGCATGTCCTCAAGAGTTTGTATAGTTCTTTCAGCTTGGCTATCCGTTTGAGGGTGGAAGGTCGTACTAAGTTAAATCTCGTACCAAGACCTCTTTGGAAAGACCTCTAAAAAATGTGAAGTAAATTAAGAACCACAATCTGATACGATGGACAAAGTAATCCCATGCAACCTTACCAACTCATGAATGTATAACCTAGCATAATCTTCATCCCCATATGTAGCCTTAATCGGTAGAAAGTAAGCCAATTTTTTCATTCTATCAACCACAACCCAAATGGAATCAAAACCCTTTCTAGTCTTGGGCAACCCAACCATAAAATCCATATTAATCTCTTTCCACTTCCAAGTAGGGATCTCTATGTTTTGGGTTAGGCCACCTGGCCTTTGATGTTCGGTTTTGACTTGTTGGCAACTATGACAACCCGAAACAAATTTGGCAATGTCCTTCTTCATACCTCCCCACCAAAAAACATTCCTCAAATAGAGTAAGAAGAACCATGAGCCTCATCAAGAATCTTTCTCTAAAGCCATCAACACAAGGTACACACAACCTACCTTGGTATCTAAGGGTACCATAGAAGACCTCCACCTTACCATCTTTTACTAATGCCTTCAATAGATTAATAAAGCAGGGTCAAGATCTTGCTTAAGTTTGACTCCTCAACTAATGAAGATTTAGAACCATCAACAACTATAACACCACCATTATCACCCTCTTCCAAACTAACCCCAATCTTGCCAACCAATGGACCTCCTTAGCCACCTCTATGCCCCCACCATCAACATGAGCTAGCCTACCATTGACACCCTACTCAAAGCATCCGCCAGCATATTAGCCACCCATATCATAATCCTTAAAAAGTTCATATCACCTCATTTGCCTCAAGTTGAGATCTTTTTGAGTGAAGACATATAGGAGACTCTTTTGATCGGCACATTGACATACACCTCATATAAATAATGATATCATATCTTTAATGCAAATACCATGGCAGCTAGTATGGGAAGGATAATTGCTTTTCATGCACTTTGAGTTACCTAGAAGCATAGGCAATGACCTTACCATTTTTCATCAAAACACAACCCAAACTAACCCGGGAAGCATCACAATACACAGTGAACCCTTCTAGCCCTTCCAGTAGAGACAAAATAAGGGCGGAAACAAACTTATCTTTTAATGTTTGGAAACTCTTTTCACACTCATCGATACACATAAATTTGACTTTCTTTTGAGTCAACATTTTCATGGTAGAAACAATAGAAGCGATCCCATTCACAAACCTCTGATAGCAGCCCGTTAAGCCCAAAATGCTCCTAATATCCGACAGTGTCAATAGTCTAGGCCCATTTCTAATCACATCCATCTTTTTAGGGTCTTTCTTAACACCATCCCCTGACACCACATGACCCAAGAAGGAAACCTCTTTTAATCAAAATTCACATTTTCATACTTGGCATACAACTTCTCTTCCCTCAATCTTTGTAGCACTACCCTCAAATGACCTATATGCTCCTCTTCACTATGTGAATAGATCAAAACATCAACCATGAAGACCACAACAATTGAATCAAGGTAGGGTTTGAAGGCTCTATTAAGTTGCCAGTAGTCAATACACATTCTAAGAGACCCATTCTTCTTTTTAACAAACAACACCGGTGCACCCTAAGGTGATTGGCTAGGCCTAATAAAACCCTTCTCTAACAAGTCCCTCAATTGCTCCTTCAATTCCTTTAACTACACTGGGGCCATACGATAAGGGGGAAAACCTTACTTTAACTTCTATAGTACGACATAGAAAAAGAAGAAGGGAAACATTTCCTAAAACCTGTCTTAGCCTCATGCTCTTAGTTGTGGTGCACAACACAACCATGAATAAGACTCTAACCAAAGCAACATCTTGGATATTGAGGACCATTAACAACCTAGTTCTCTGATACCAAGTTTGTCATGACCCAAGCTAGGGCCTAGAGGTGACACGCCGCATGGGGAACCCGAAGGGACCCAAAGCAAGCCTCTTAATATATCATTACACATCCTTGATCTTGGAAGCAATAAAATACAACAAGAGATAGTAAATAGGGATAACCGGTGCTGAGGCACAACTTTCATATCAAAAACATCAAGAGTAGAGAGAGTCAAAGCTCATAGTATAACATGAAACATGTCCAACAATACCTCTAAAACTTAGATACTTAGCAAGGGCAGAGATAAGCAACCGAGCTCACCCTCATGGTCAATACATACATAAGAGGATAGTTTTAGTACATAGCATGAGATCATAAACATTGTCCCCAGAATGGAGTACTCATAAACTAGCTTTATAGACAATTATACTAGCCTTATGGAGGAGGAGGATCAAGCGATGCTCCAATTCCTACATGGTAATATCACATAGGCATAGAGTATGCATTAGTACATTTGAATATACTAAGTATATAGGATGCAACACAATAATAGATAGGCAACATAGGTAAAATGCAATATCATAGGCAATAGATAGCATAGTAAACAATATGACATGAATGAAGGATGCTTTAAGTAAGTCATGCTTATATAGGGCAAAATACATGTGTAGCAAGTGACTAGCAATATAGAATATCCAAGGCCTACTACCCCATTGGAGAGGTGAATGAGGTACCAACCCTTCAATATGGTTATATGGGCCTACTACCCCCTGTACTAGGCAACCAAGGTACAAACCCCTCGATGTGGTTAGTAAGGTAACAACCTCTTAATATGTTATACGGGCCTAATACCCTACCTCCCTCACACTAGGCAACCAAGATACCAACCCCTTAATGTGGTTATACAGGCCTACTAACCCATGTACTAGGCAACCAGGTTACCAACCCCTCGATTTGGTTATACGAGCCTACTACCCCCCATCGTAGGCAACCAAAGTACCAACCACTTGATGTGCTTACCTGAGCCTACAACCCCCCGAGCTAGGCTTAGTCAACTCATAATATTATGGAAGTTCATTATGAAATTAACATACATACAACATACTTTCATCATCATAATGTCATATATCTCTTATGCCAAGCATTAGTCCTTCAAAAACTCAAGAATCATAATCTGACATATTTTAAATACTTAGTGGATGTGCAATGCTAGTGTAAAACCATGTATTAAAGAGTAAAATCATGCAGGAAATCTTGAAGTAAATCATCCGACCAATGCTTGGTAACACTATCATACAATATACATCAAAATCCTTCATCAAATCTCAAGTTAGATCTAAGATTCATAGCTCAAAACATGCTAAAATAGTCATACTTTTACAAAATCCCAACATAGTTCATAGTCAACTTCATAGTAATAGACCCACATGTAAAATCAACTTAAAATATGTAAATTAGATGAAATGGAAGCTTGGGCACCATGGGTAAAAGGACTCAATGGTTGAAACCCACATACCTTGACTTTGGAGAATAAATTGATGAAGATTGGAGATGGAGACTTGAAGCTTGAGGGAAATCCTTAGATCTTAATTGAGTTTTGGGACTTGAATTTAGGGTGAAATATGAGTCTAAGTGATTGAGAGAGTATTGGGGAATGTCTTCAATGATATGTGGGTGAAATATGGCTAGATATAGATAATTCCATGCATGGGAACACTTTTTACACCCAAATCCCAAAAGTCTTGGACTAACATAAAAAGCTGCACAAAACACACTTTCGTGACCCAGCCGCGTTACGCGAAGGACGCATAGTGCTCACCAGAATTTAATTTTTAGGATAATAAAATTGTGATTTGTTTGCTCTATAATCAGATTTATGCGTATTCCCTACTTAATTTGACCCCCTGATCAAGAATATAAAGTCATATTTTTGATATCACGTATCAATTTTGAGATATATGAAAATTACAATTTCGGGTACTTTCAAGGCACATCTTTAGGCGCTCTTTGGGGTCGTTTCACTAACTCAATCAAGGGACTTCCACTTCTCATGCTGACTGCATTAACTTGCTTTGGCTTGGGATCAGTGGTACCTGGGAGGCCCCCTTTAGGCATAGAGTTCATCAAGCTAGCCAACTATCCTAACTACTTCACCAATTACTGGAGATCTTGCTTATTCCTCAAATATCATCTTTTTGTCTATTCTGGTTTGTCAGAATTTGCCTCCTAACCTCACTGTCAGTCATATAATTTTGGGTTGGCCTATCTTGCAGGCTGCTGCATTTGTTAATATTGATAAGCATTACCACCTTATGGTCTCTGCTGAGGTGGCCCATGATTCTGCTGATTTCCACTCTATGAGAAATTTCGTTGGTTCCTTCAATTTCGGTTATATGAGTTCCAGAAGCCTTGATATCTGCCTATGTTGGCATTGCCCACAAAGTTTACTGCTTCAGGATTTCCACCATAGAACTCAACAGTGTGGTCACTGAAATGATCCAAAAGAGTGCCCAAAAATATGCCTTGGAAGTGCCTAGAATCGTAATTTCTATATATCTCAAAATTCATGCGTGATATCAAAAATATAACTTCATATTCTTGTTTAGGGGGTTATATTGAGTGGGGAATGGTATTAACCCCTATTTTAGAGCAAACGAATCGCAATTTTATTTTCCCAAAAAAATGATTTCTGATTCAAGTTCAGTCTAAGGCTTTTGGGTCTTTGGCCTAAGTGTTCCTATGCGTGAAAATGCCTATACTTAGCCTTATTTCACCCTCATATAACTCAAGACATTTACAAATACTCACTCACGCACTTAGATAATATTTCATCCCCTAAATTTAAGTCTAAATACTTATCTGAATCTAAGGTTGTCATTCAAGCTTCAAGTCTCCATCACCAGTCTTCTTCAAGTATTCACCCAAAGTCAAGGTATGTGGGTTTCTTTTATGGATTCCTTGTACCCATGATACCAAAGTTCTCTTTTACCTAAAATTGCATGATTTAAAGTTTATTTACTCATGGGTATTATCCATCATGAATTTCACTACACACTAAGTTGGGGTTTTATGAAATTATAGTTGTTTTAGCATGTTTTGAGCTGTGAATCTAAGATCTATTATGAGTTTGATTAAGGGTGTTGATGTTTATTACTTGAAGGTGTTACCAAGTATCTATTAATGGTTTTATATTGAATTTTCTAGCATGATTTCACTCTTGATTGCATGGTTTTATACTAGTACTATACACCTGCCAAGTGTTTGATAAAATGTCTGGATTATGATTTCTTGAGGAATTGAAGGTCCAATCCATATCCTATGAGTTGAATGACTATATGATGATTAAAGGAATGTATTTATATGATATTATATCTATAGTGTAGGGAATTGATCAAGCCTCACTCGGGCGGTTGTAGGCCCCGGTAAATTTGTTAAGGGGTTTGTACCTCAATTACCTCGCTCGAGAGGTGGTAGGCCCATGTAACCATGTCAAGGTGTTTGTACCTTGATAACCACATTGTGCGGTTTGTACTCCATCAACCATGTTAGGGGTTTGTACCTCATTAACCATGTTGGGGGTTTGTAGCTCATCCACCTATTGAGGGGTTCATACATCATTCGGCTCTCCAAGGGGGTGGTAGGCCTTGGATATCCACTAATAATAGTCTCTCCTTACATATGTATAATATTCTATATAAGCATGGTTTTACTGCAAGCATCATTCCTACATGCCATATTGCTATATATCTACCAATTACCTATGTTATGCATTTTGCTTATGGTGCTTATCACTTATTGCATTGTATTTGCATACTTAGTACATTAAAATGTACTAACACATAATCTATGCCTACATGATGTCACCATGTAGGAATTGGAGCCCCGCTTGATCATCATCCTCCATGTGGCTAGTACAACTTCTCTCAAGCTCTTTGGTGAGTCGTCCATTTTGGGAACGATGCTTATAACATCATGCTATGTTCCAAAACTATTTTTCTTTTATGTATATGTTGACATGAGGGTGAGCCCGGTTGCTTGTCTTGGCCCTCACTCTTATCTATGTAGTAGAGGTATTGTTGAACATGTCATGTGTAATGTTATAAGCTTTGACTTCTTGACTCTTGTTGTTTATGATATGAAACATATCCCTTAGCCCTGGTTATCCCTATGTACCATCTCTGGTTGTTACTTTCTTGCTTCCGTGACCAAAGATGTGTAATGATGTGCTAAAAGGCTAACTTAGGGTCCCTTCGGGTTCCCTTTGTGCTGTGTTGTGTCAGGTCTAGGCCCTAGGCTTGGGTCATGACAAACTTTGTATATGAGCACTAGGTTATGAGATCCTCTAAGTCCAACACACCACATATATTAGAGGCTTGTTCATGGTTGTGTTGTGCACCATAACTATGAGAAAGAGGCTATGAGGCATTTAGGAAATATTTTCCTTCTTCTTACTCTATGTCGTGCTATAGAAGTTGAGGTAAGGTTTTCCCCTAAATATTGGCCTTTTTTATACTAGATTATACCCAACACGAGAGGAAGAAGATCCTTCACACCCAAGGAGCAATCAGCTAATGGAGAGCTTCGAGATGCTCTCACTTTGCCTGCACAAGTTGTTACTAATCAAGCCAACCAAGGGGCTAAGCCCCTCATGCTCATACACTGACATCTCGGGTGAGTGATTTCATGAGGATAAATCCCCCAGAATTCCATAGGTCAAAGGTGTAGCACAAATATGGTACAATCAATGGAAAAAGGATAAAGGGGTTGACAATGTGGTAATTTGGTAGGAGTTCAAGGCAGCTTTTCTTAATAGGTTCATCCCTCTTGAGCTTAGAAAGCCAAATTGGTGGAATTTATGAATTTGAGACAAGGTTCTATGAGTGTGAGGGAGTATGCCCTTAGGTTCAACCAACTTTCAAATATGCGCCATACTTGGTGGTCGACTCAAGGTCTAGATGAACAAATTTGTGATGGGTGTTTTCGACTTGGTGAGTGAGGAGTGTCGATTTGCCGTATTGATTAATGACATGGACTTGTCCTATTTAATGACCTTTATCGAATAAATGGAGGAGGAAAAGTTAAGGAAAATAAGGAGTCATGAGGCCAAGAGGGCTCGTTTTGAGGGAAAGCTCCATAGTCGAAAGGGTGGTTGATTCCATCAAGGCCAAGGGTTTTCTCATGCATTTTATAAGATGTTTACCAATGATTTTTCAAGAGCCCAAGGTGTTGGTTAGGGTTATGGTTCCTAATGGTAGGTGTCCGAAATGTGGTAAGGGTCGTAATGGCCCGTGCTTGAGGGATACTAATGCGTGTTATGGGTGTGGAGAAGTCGGGCATAAGATGTTGGATTGCCCTCTAAATTGCAACAAGGGAAAGGAGGTTAGCCCTTAAGGTGCTAAAATATAGTTCCTTAAGGGAGAGGTGGCCAACAAGATGAGGGTCAAAGGCACAATCGATTTTATGCTTTACATGGGAGGCAAGGGGTTGATAAGGTGCCCGACATTGTTATCAATATGTTGAGAATCTTTGATTTTGATGTGTATGCATTGATTGATCCGGATGCCACTCTTTCTTTTGTTACCCCCTTTGTTGCCAAAAAGTTCCATGTTGAACCTGAATAGTTGTGTGAGTCATATAAGGTGTCTACTCCTATTGGTCCATCTATTGTTGGTCTAAAGCTCTATAAAAATTATCTTATTTGTATTTTGCATAAAATATTGCCTTATGATCTTGCTGAGTTGGATATGGTTGATTTTGATGTTATTCTTGTGATGGATTGGTTGCATTACTATTATACCTCTATTGATTGTAGAACCCATATGGTCAAATTCCAGTTCCTAAATGAACTCATTCTTGAGCGGGAGAGTCATGATGTGGTAGTCAAGGATAGATTCATCTCTTGCATTAAAGCCCGTAAGTTGATCTCGAAGGGGTGTCTTCATCATCTTGTGAGGGTTAGGGATGTGGAGTCCAAATTCCTTCCCATAGAGTCGATTTCGATTGTAAATGAGTTTCTTGATATCTTTCCAAATGACCTTCCTGATGTTCCTCCTAAAAAGGGAAATAGACTTTGGTATAGACCTCCTCCCCGATACTCAAACCATTTTTATTCCCCCTTATCGCATGGGCCCGATGCAGTTAATGGAGTTGAAGGAACAATTGAGGGACTTGTTCAAAAAGGGTTTGATTAGGCCTAGCCAATCACCTTGGGGTGCACCAGTGTTGTTTGTAAAAAAGAAGGATGGGACTTTTAGAATATGTATTGACTATCGACAACTTAATTGGGTCACCATCAAGAATAGGTATCCTCTTACAAGGATTTATGATTTGTTTGACCAATTGCAAGGGGCTAGCCACTTCTCTAAGATTGATCTTAAGTTTGGGTATCATCAAGCGAAGATGAAGGAGTGTGATATTCCTAAGACGGCTTTCTGGACTAGGTATGTGTATTATGAGTTTTTTGTGATGTTCTTTGGGTTGACCAATGCACTAGCTATGTTCATTGATCTTATGAATAGGGTTTTTAAACCTTACCTTGATTTGTTTGTTGTAGTCTTCATTGATGACATTTTTATCTATTCACATAATGAGGATGAGCATATGGGTCATATGAGAGTAGTGTTGCAAAGATTGAGGGAAGAGAAATTTTATGCTAAATATGAGAAGTGTGAATTTTGGTTGAAAGAAGTTGCCTTCCTAGATCATGTGGTGTCGGGGGATGGTATTATGGTGGATCCTAAAAATACGGATGTGATTAGAAATTGGCCTAGACCATTGACCCTGTCGGATATTAGGAGCTTCTTGGGCTTAGTGGGTTACCATCGGAGATTTGTGAATGGGTTCTCTTCCATTGCATCTCCTATGACAAAATTGACTCAAAATAAAGATAAGTTTATGTGGACCAATGAGTGTGAAAAGAGCTTCCAAACCTTAAAGGATAAGCTTGTGTATACTCCTATATTGTCATTACCAGAAGGGTTAGAGGGGTTTGTTATGTATTGTGATGCTTCTAGAGTTGGTTTGGGTTTTGTTCTAATGCAAAATGGTAAGGTCATAGCCTATGCTTTTAAGCAACTCAAAGTGCATGAAAAGAACCATCTTACCCATGATCTTGAGCTAGCTGACGTGGTATTTGCATTAAAGATATGATATCACTATTTGTATGGGGTGCATGTTGATGTGTTCATTGATCATAAGAGCATCCAATTTGTCTTCACCCAAAAAAATCTCAACTTGAGGTAAAGAAGGTTGCTAGCACTTCTTAAAGACTATGAGATGAGTGTGCATTATCATCCCGATAAGACTAATGTTGTGGCAGATGCTTTGAGTATGGTGTCCTTGTGTAGCCTAGCTAATGTTGATGATGGTGGCAAAGGGGTGGCTAGGGAAGTCCATCGGCTGGCTAGATTGGGGATTAGGTTGGAAGAAGTTGATAATGGGGATGCTGTTGTTGTTGATGGTTCAAATCTTCATTTTGGGTGAGGAAGTGAAAGCTAAACAAGATCTTAACCCCACTTTGTTGGAATTGAAGGCATTAGTAAAAGATGGTAAGGTGAAGGTTGTCTCCCAAAGGGGAGATGGGGCCTTTATGCACCAAGGTAAGTTGTGTGTGCCTTGTGTTGATAGCTTGCAAGAAAAGATTCTTAATGAGGCTCACGATTCTTCTTATTCTATTCACCCCCGGGTCTACTAAGCTATATAGGGATTTGATAGAGGTGTATTGGTGCGGAGCATGAAGAGGGGCATCGCCAAACTTGTTTCCTATTGCCATAGTTGCCAACAAGTCAAAGCTGAATATCAAAGGTTTGGTGGCCTAACCCAAGACATAGAGATTCCTATTTGGAAGTGGGAAGAGATTAATATAGATTTTGTGGTTGGGTTTCCCAAGACTAGAAAGGTTTTGATTCCATATACGTTGTGGTTGATAAGATGACAAAATTGGCTCACTTTATACCGATTAAGACTACATACAAGGCTGAAGATTATGCTAGGTTCTACATTCATGACTTGGGGAGGTTGCATGGTGTTCCTTTGTCCATTATATCGGATTGTGGTGAACAATTCACTTCACACTTTTGGAGGTCCTTCCAAAGAGGTCCTGGAACCAAGTGTAAAGCTTAGTACAACCTTTCACCCTTAAATAGATGGTCAATACAAAAGGACTATCCAAACACTTGAGGACATGCTTAGGGCTTGTGTATTGGAGCTTAAGAGCAGTTGGGATGATCATCTTCTAGTGAGTTTGCATATAATAATAGCTATCATTCTAGCATCTGTATGGCTCCTTTTGACGCCTTCTATGGTAGACGTTATAGATCACTAGTTGGGTATTGGGTTCGGATCTGGTTATGGATGTTGTGGAGAGGGTAACTATGATTATAGAAAGGTTGAAAACAGCCCAAAGTCGCCAAAAGTCTTATGTCGATGTGAGGAGAAGGGATCTTGCATTAAAGGTTGGTGATTGGGTTTATGTGAAGGTGTCACCCATGAAGGGTGTGGTATATCTTAGTAAGAAGGGCAAGTTAAGCCCTAGATATGTGGGTCCTTATAGGGTGATAAGAAGTATTCATAAGGTGGCCTACGAGTTAGATTTGCCTAGAGAAATGGAATTGATTCATCCGATCTTTCATGTGTCTATGTTGAGGAAGTGTGTAGGTGATCCTAATGCTATTGTGTCTCTTAATGTTGTAGGGGTAGTTGAAGATAACCTGACATATGAATAAGTTCCAGTAGAGATCTTGGATAGGCAAGTGAAGATCTTGAGGAACAAGGAAGTGGCTTCCGTTAAGGTCTTTTAGAGGAACCAACAAGTCGAAGGTGCTACTTAGGAGGCTGAACCGGATATGTAAAAGCGGTACCCTTATTTTTTCCACTCCACTCAATCCTAAGGTATTGATCTAAGTCCTTTATATAATCTCAAGTCTTAAGTTTATCCCTCATATCATTGTATATGTTCATGTTTAAATTGACAAGTTCATGATGATTTCACAAATATGTTGAGATTTTTGAAATGATGTTTAAGTGCATTGTTGCATCCTTATGTGGGCTAAAATTATCGTTTCTGTATCTCTGATATATTTTTATTTTGACATTGGGGGACGAATGTTCCCAAGGGGAAGATATTGAAACTACCCCAAAAAGTGCTCGAAAATATGCCTCGGAAGTGCCTGGAATCGTAATTTCCATATATCTCAAAATTCATGCATGATATTCAAAATCTGACTTCATGTTATTATTTAGGGGGTCAAACTGAGTGGGAAATAGGTCTAACCCGATTTTAGAGCAAACAAATCATAATTTTATTTTTCCAAAAATATGATTTCTAGTAATTTTTTTGCGCTCCTAGAGCGACGCGCCAAGTGCGCACCTCAGTATAAATTTTGCCCAGTTTTTCATGTTTAGTCCAAGGCTTTGGGTCTTGGGACAAAGTGTTCCCATGCGTGAAAATGTCTATACTTAGCCTTATTTCACTGTCATATCATTCAATACATTCCCAAATATTCACTCAAACACTTAGACAATATTTTATCTCCTAAATTCAA
>JAOTQJ010096056.1:0-11780 GCA_025642045.1 Solanum sejunctum
GTCTTACTTGGTATGAAACCTAGGTTCTTCCTTGGTACATAGAGGCTCTTATCTACTTCGACATAACAAACAACCATGTCTCCAATCTTTCACATGTTTATATTCTCCCATACATAGTCACTTACAAAACTGCAAACATACTTGGATACCAAAATACACGAGTTTGTTCTACTACATAAAGTTCATCTATTATTCTACTTCCTATGCATTCCATTATTTGTGTAACCTACTCCTTTCATTGTGGTGTTGTCTATTGTGATTATTTATTTGTCATATATTGTATCTACAATACTACAGCTCCAATATTTCAACCACCAAAAGAATCATCTCAAAGGTAATTGAAGGGTAATGTATATTGCTTATTGATGTGGGGTAGCCTAAGGGGTGGAAGAATCACCTAGCCAGTGATGATCCTACCATGGGGGTAGCACAAGGGGTTAAGGAGGAGTGTAGCCAGGGTCGATCCTGATATAGTTTTATCACTGATCAGCTGGTCATTTGTATTGAATGTTGTACACAGTTTACACAGTAAGGTAAAGTAATAAAAAGAACATAAAGTACATGATTCCACAGTATAACTAAAGGTGGTCTCTTATCTTACACCAGTGCATAATTTCATTTGAGTTGTTACTTCGTAATTAGTATTACCTTCCTTACATATTTAGTATATTATCTCATACTAACGTCCCTTACAAAGGACCTGCATTTCATGCTGCAGGTAGAGGTGCTAGTAGATCTCCCTAGAAGGAGTACAAGACCTTCAACTGTTGTTACTAAGCTCTAGGTTGCTTCGGATCTTTGTGTCTAGAGCTTATAATTTTGTATTGTACAGTCAGTCGAGGTGGGGCTTGTCCCGACCCTTACCAGATACTTTTACTTATCTAGAGGCTTTATAGACTATATAAATTAAATTGTGGTCATGTCTCGTACTTTAACTAGCGTGGCCCCAACAGCCTAGTCATACATATTTCCTTTTGGCTTGTTATCACTGTTTATCTTCTTAAAGGCATATTAAATGTGGAAATCCCTCATAATATGCATAGAAAATGCATAGATATAGGTTGGTTCTCCCTAGCCTTACCGACAATGGGTGCCAGTCCGCCCAAATAAAACTTTGGGCATGACAAAAGTGGTATTAGAGCGGGTCATCTTAGGGAATCCACAAAGTCATGCCTACGTACATTCTTGTTTATTGATGTATTGTGCACCACATTTATAAGTAGGAGGCTATGTAGCATTTAGAAGTTGTTACTTTTTTTTTATTTTTTAGATCGTGCCATAGAGCTAAGTGTAATAGGTGGATTATATCTAACCCCTAAATTTTTTTGTCCAGCAAGTATGCCAGAAACCAGGCAGAACAAAGGTAAAGGGAAGGGAGTAGAAGTGGTGGTTGCTATACCCAGTCAGGTGAGATAACAAAATGAGGTTCAAGAGAAATCTCTATTACAGACATCTCCAACTCCTCCAGATATTAATGAACCTGGAAGTAGTGAAGTTGGTATAGGTGGTAGGAATAGGGAAGTTGGCACAAGGATATGTGATTTCCTTAATTTGGACCCTCCATCCTTTATTAGGTCAGATCCTAATGGAGATCCCTAAGACATTATTGATCAAATTCAATGCACTTTAGATGTTATGCATGTCAGTGGTACAGAAGCTATCGATTTAGCGACATATAGGTTGAAAGGTATGGCTATATTGTGGTATGAAGCTTGAAAGTAATCTAAGGGTATAGATGAACACCCAACTACCTAGAAAGAATTCAAAGAGGCATTTCTTGACCATTCTTTGCCATTAGAGATTCGAGAGGCCTGTGCAGATCAATTCATAAAACCCCACCAACGAAATATAAGCATGAAGGAGTATAGCCTTCGATTTAATTCCCTGTCAAGGTATACTCCTAATGTAATTGCTACTATGGCAATTAGAGTTCATCGATATGTATATAGGATGGATACGTATCTGGTCAGAGACTATACCATTGCTTCCTTGAACAATGACATAGATATAGCGAGAATGAAAGCTTTTGCAGAGAAATTAGAAGATCAGAGGAAAAGGAAAAGGGCACAAGAGTTAGAAAGGGTGCAATCCAAGAGGTCCAGGTCTACAGGGCAGTTTGCACCATCCTAAGGTGAGCTTAGGCTTCAGTTTTCTAATAGACTGCCTAGGCCATCATCCTCCTATTCTGCAGCTAGTGCTCCACCACAACTTCAGGGGTCTAGGATAAATTAGTTTGGTCTAAGAAGTGAAGGGCAAGGTGCCCGGACAATAGGATATTCAGCAGGCTAGAAATGACTCCTATGCAGCCTTGTAAATAGTGTGGAAAAAGTCATTCAGGTACATGTTATGTTGGAATAGATGCTTGTTATTGGTGTGGTGCTCCAGGGCATATGATAAGAGATTGCTCGAGGAGGAGCATGGGTGATATAACACAATCTACTAGGTCAGCTATTGCATCATCATCATCCGTTCATCCAAAAGGTAGGGGTCAACAAGCACCTATGAGTCATGGTAGAGGTTTTAGAGGGGAAGCTAGCTCTAGCGAAGTCTAGAATCGCACTTATGTACTGGGGAGTCAGCAAAATTTAGAAGCTTTACCTAATATGGTCACAAGTATATTGTCCATCATTTCACATAATGTATATGCATTATTTCACCCTAGTTCTACACTATCATACATCACTCCAGTAGTTTCTAAGAAGCTTAAGAGGATACCCAAATTATTGAACAAACCATTTGAAGTATCCACACCAACCGGTGAATCTATTATGGCTCGATGGGATTATTATGACTATGTAGTAACTATTTGTGACTGTGACATATTGGATGACGTTGTTGTTCTGGAAATGGTGGAATTTGATGTTATAATGGGTATAGATTTGTTAGCTTCTTGCTATGCCACCGTGATTGCCAAACTAAGAAAATGTACTTTCACTTTCCAAATGAGGTAGTTCTTGAATGAGAAGGCAATATTAGGGCACCAAAGAGTCAGTCTATATCTTATTTTAAGGCCAAAAAGATGATATCTAAGGGGTATATATGTCGTTAAGTTAGGGTGAGGGATGTGGAGGTAGAATCACCAACCCTTCTATCAGTTCCAATAGTGAATGAATTCATTGATGTGTTCCCTGAAGAACTTCCAAGCTTACCTCTAGAACAAGAGGTAGATTTTGGTATTGAATTACTTCTAGGCACTCAACCTATTTCCGTCCTTCCATATAAAATGGCCTAGAAAGAGTTGCATGAATTAAAAGAGCAATTAAAAGACTTTTTGGAGAAGGGTTATATAAGACCTAGTGTGTCCCATTTGGGTGCACCAACGTTATTTATACTCAAAAAGGATGGCACCTTGAGAATGTGTATTGACTATTGTCAATTGAATAGGGTGACAATTAAGAATAAGTACTCCTTCCCCAGGATTGATGATTTATTTGATCAGTTATAGGGTGCCAAATGCTTTTTCAAAAATTGATTTGAGATCATGTTATCACCAAGTGAGTGTGAAGGAGGAAGATATACCTAAAACTACTCTCAGAACACTCTATGGTCTCTTCAAATTTCTTGTTATGTTATTTAGGTTAACGAATGCACCAGCAGTTTTAATGGATCTAATGAATAGGGTGTTTAAGCCATTCATAGATTTGTTTGTGATAGTGTTTGACATTTTGGTATATACGAGATCAGAAGAGGACCACATAAATCACTTACAACAGGTGTTACAAGTTCTTCGTGATCGACAGTTGTATGCTAAATTTTCTAAATGTGAATTGTGTCTAAATTCAGTAACATTCTTGGGTCATATTTTGTCTAATGAGGGAATAAGGGTTGATTCACAAAAGATAGAGGCTATGAAAGTTTAGCCTAGACCAACAACACCTATAGAAGTTTGGAGCTTCCTAGGTTTGGCAGGTTATTACAGGAGGTTTGTTGAAGGTTTTTCTTCTATTTCTGCACTCTAACAAAGTTGACACATAAGTCAACCAAGTTCCAATGGAATGATACATGTGAAAGGAGCTTCCAGGAGCTAAAAAATAAGCTAACTTCTGCACCTGTGCTAGTACTTCCAGAAGGCACTGAAGGATATGCAGTGTATTGCAATGCTTTAGGAGTTGGCTTAGGGTGTGTACTAGCATAGAATGGAGGCTAATTGCTTATGCATCTAGACAGTTATGACCACATGAGAAAAAACTATCCAACATATTATCTTGAGCTAGTAGCGATAATGTTTGCTCTGAAAATATGGCGCCACTATTTTTATGGGGTTCACGTTGACATATATACAGATCGTAAGAGCCTGCAATACATCTTTAAGAAGAAAGACCTAAACTTAAGACAACACAGATGGGTAGAGCTAATAAGGGATTATGACATTGATATACTATACCATTTGGAAAGGCCCTGATATTAATGGATTAAAAAAGAGGATAATGGAAGAAGCCCATCATTCCTGATAATCCATTCATTTAGGATCAACTAAGATGTACCATAACCTGAAAAAATGTTTTGGTGGGGAGGCATGAAAAAGGACCTTGAAGAATTTGTGGTTCAATGTCCAAATTGCCAATAACTGAAAGTAGAACACCAAAAGCCAGGAAGTTATATGCAGTGTATAGAACTTCCAACACGAAAGTGGGATATGATCAATATGGATTTTGCTATCGGTTTGCGTCGTTCATATCAGAAGCTTGACTCAATATGGGAAATTGTTGACATACTCATAAAATTAGCACACTTCATGCCAGTTACGAGTGATTATACGGCTGAAAAGTATGCTAAGCTATACCATAAAGAGATAGTTAAGCTGCATACAGTCCAAATGTCCATCATATCTGACCAAGGAGCTAATTCATTGTAAAGTTTTGGAGGTCCTTCCTAAGGAGTTTTGGGACAAAAGTAAATGTGAGTACAACATTCCACCTTCAAATAGATGGTCAAGCAAAATGCACCATTTAGACACTTAAAGATATGTTGCGAGCTTGTACATTAGACTTTAAAGGTAGTTGGGTGTACCATTTGCCACTTAGTGAGTTTGCCTATAATAATAGCCACCACTCAAGTATCAAGATGGAACCTTATGAAGCTTTGTATGGAAGGAAATGTATACCGCCAATTGGATTGTTTGAAGTGGGTGACACCACCTTGCTTGGGCTAGATTTAGTACAACAAGCCATGGAAAAAGTTAAGGTAATATAACAATAGCTAGAAACAGCCCAAAGTCATCACAAAACATATGCAGATGCTAGAAGGAAAGGACTGGAATTCTCAGTAAGTGATTGCGTATTTTTAAAGGTGTCTTAAATCAAAAGGGGTTATGAGATTTGGTAAGAAATGAAAACTGAGCCCACATTACATAGGACCATATCAGATTATTAAGAGGTTTGGGCAGGTTGTATATGAACTAGAGCTACCCCAAGAGCTTTCAATGGTTCATCCAGTTTTTCGTGTCTTAACGCTTCGAAAGTGCATAGGTGACCCATCTAGTATCACTCCTATTAAGGATGTGCATATTACAGGAGATCTCACATATGAAGAGGTACCTATTTGTATTCTAGATCATCATGTTAAGAACCTAAGGAATAAACAAATAGCTGTAGTAAAAGTACTTTGGAGAAAGCAGAAAGTAGAAGAAATAACATAGAAGTCTAAGGACACGATGAAATCGAAATAATATTACTTATTTGCAGCTAAAGAGGGAGTCCAACATGAAGAATTGGGATACGAATAGGTACATGTGATTGAATACCTAGTGTGTTGTCAAAAATTTGTGTAATTAACGGTTTGACCTTGGTTAAGCTATCCAATTGTGCTAACATTCGAGGATGAATGTTCGTAAGGGGGGAGAATGTAACATCCCACATATTACAATACTAGTAAAATGCAAATGAAACATGAGATCATTTGGTCAAATTAGCGCCCCTTTTTAAAAGTGCTCGAATCTCATGTTATAGGGGGATATGTGCATCTAACGCTTAAGAGGGTCAAATGTCTATATGTTTTGTGTCAAATTGAGGAGATCACGACCTTAATGAAGTAAGAGAATTAAGGTGAAAGAGAATTGAGGTGCTTGTATGACTTAAGAAGCTAGTAGGTGAGTCACCTACTTACTTAGCTTAAAATTGCTAGCTAAACTGAGACGAGGCCAAATGCCGAATTTGTCCAAGTCGGATTTTGAATAAAGTTCATGTTAAGGGTATACCTTTAGCTCGTGTTTTAGAATCATGAATGGAACTTATTTTCAGTCCAATAAGATTGTAAAAGGGACCCAATTACACCACAACCCACTTGGCTCATTGGGCCCAAACAAAGTGAAGAAGAATTTGGAAAATGGGTAGCCAAGACCCATCAACTTTGAAACCAATTTAGGCCCACATGTGAGGGCCAAGCAGATGTATCACCACTTTATTAATATGTACTAATATGTGGTAAAAAGTTTAACGAAGGTTGTCCAAAAGAGTCTTTAAAAATGACTCAAAAGTAGCCCCTTCAGTCATTCACTTGAAATAATTTTTTGGCTTTCCAAAAAAACTCTTGTCTTCTATTTACTTCACTTTAAAGTAGCTGATACAACCCTCTAGGGTTTTCTAAGGAAGGATGAATCTTCAAGGAAAAGGTAAGTAATTATAGTTGTGTATTTCGTATTGTTTCTTCATGAAAATCAAGGAGTATATGCTAGTATGTTGCGCTGGAAATTTGGACAACATATGTTTAGAAAGGTGTTGCACACTTGTTTTTGTTTTAGTGGCTTATCTATGGTTAGTGGGATGCATTATGAAGAGAGTTGATGTTCTTATCATGGTTTGAGTTATATATATTACCCTAAGGTTGTTGTCATGATTTTGGTTTCATTTAACAAATGATTTTTATTGTACTATCTTAAGTGTAATGTTTGTTGGAACTTATGGGTTGAAAGATGGAAGGCTATTGCCTCACGTCCTTCATGACTGCTTTGGTAATATTCTAAGACTATTATATGGTTGTTTTTATGTATAAATATGTTGAGGATAGTTTGGTTAAAACTGGGACAAGTTTAGAATTGTCGATGTCAAAATTTGGCTAAGGGATGCAATGTTATGCCACCCATTTGTATGATGTGTAACATTGTTATGTGTTATGCTTTGAGGGCTATTGTAAGATTTTTGTGACAGTAAAACAGGTTACACATGATATATATACGATCACGTGTAAGGGAAAATACGATCAAAGGAGGAAAGGTTGAAAGAATACGCTCGGGTTTATAATTATATGCTTGCTGCCCGTATGTTGTTATTTTTATGAGATTGGGCTGCCAAGGTGTCTCTATTGGCCACTAATGCTAGTTTTATCACCTACTATGTTGTATATAAATATTTGGAGGAAGGTAAATTTATCTTGAGGTAATAGCGAGGTCGCACACGATGTATGTAAGGCTACTCGATTTCGTCTTACTTGGCATGAAACCTAGGTTCTTCCTTGGTACATAGAGGATCTTATCTACTTCGACATAACAAACAGCCATGTCTCCACTCTTTCACATGTTTATATGCTCCCATACATAGTCACTTGCAAAACTGCATACATAGTTGGATACCAAGAGACACGAGTTTGTTCTACTACATAAAGTTGATCTGTTGTTCTACCTCCTCTGCATTCCATTATTTGTGTAACCTACTCCGTTCATTGTGGTGTTGTATGTTGTGATTATTTATGTGTCATATGTTGTATATACAGTCCTATACCTCTAATATTTCAACCACCAAAAGAATCATCTCAAAGGTAATTGAAAGGTAAATTATATTTCTTATTGATGGGTGGTAGCCCGAGGGGTGGAAGAATCACCTAGCCAGGGATAATCCTATCACGGGAGTTAGCCGGAGGGGTTAAAGAGGAGCATATCTAGGGCCGATCCTGATATAGTTTTAGCACTGATCTATTGGTCATTTGTATTACATGTTGTGCACAGATTGTACAGTAAAGGTAAAGTAATAAAAAGAACATAAAGTATATGATTCCACAATATAACTAAAGGTGGTCTCTTATCCTACACCAGTTCATAGTTTTATTTGAGTTGTTACTTCATATATAGTATTTCCTACCTTACATATTCAGTACATTATCTCTTACTGACGTCCCTTATGGGGGACTTGCAGTTCATCCTGCAAGTATAAGAACTAGTATATCTCCCCAGTAGGAGTACAGGACATTCAGCTGCTCTTACCAAGCTCCAGGTTGCTTCAGAGCTTTGTGTCTAGAGCTTATATTTTTCAATTGTACAGTTAGTCGAGGTAGGGCCTGTCCCTACCCCTACCAGATACTTATCCTTATCTAGAGGTTTTGCTGACTATGTAAATTAAAGTGTGGTCATGTCTCGTACTTTAACTATCGTGGCCCCAATGAGTAACGAGTACCGAAAGAGTAAGAGTTAGTCAAAGTCACGCTCATCAAACTACACAGCCAAGTGTAGGTGAGGATTAGAATGGTAAATCTTATTGTAGTTCCCTCTGGATAGAGTCCCCAAAACATTAGAGGACTTAAATGATTGTTGGACTCCCTAGTGGGTTCGATTCATCCCCTAACTAGCAAATACGGGATGACTATAGTAACTGTGGTGGCTTGTTATACAATCACTAGCTTATAAGTGGTTAGTGTCGAATAAGAGAAACTCCTTTAAAGTTCCTAAATGAGTACTATGAGTTGAGATGAGATGAGTTGAGATTAGTCCTTCTTAGCCGAGATGGGATGAGTGGAGTTGTGATGAGTCCCTTGGAGCTGAGACTAGATGAGATAAGTTGAGTTGATTTCCGTTGAGATGAGTCCCTCTAATATGAGTGTTATTTGATTGATGAGTTGATTGGTTGATAGGTCACTTGTCTACTCTTTTTTCTTTCTATAGATAGACATTTAACATGTGGATTGATTTCTATATTAAGTTGATATTGATTCTGATTCTATATTATTCTACCTATTTTGGTTTCACTCTACTATTTTACATACCAGTACATTCTACGTATTGACATCCCTCTCTAGCACTGGATTGTTTCATGACGTAGATACAAGATTTTGAGATCGTCCACAGGCGTATCATCGAGGATTTAAGACGTTTAGTGATTGGTGAGCCTCCCCTACTTTGGAGTATTCATTATATTTATTTCATCCTGCTTTAGTGTTAGATTTGATTAGCTATCACTTTGATTAAGGCAGCCATAGCTCTGTCGTTGCCAACACTTGGTAGTGATAGAGGCTTCATAGACTAGAGTTGGATATTGATGTTGAAACTTGTTAAGCTAGTTTCTTTCTACTAGCCATTTATTTATAGTATTATCTCGAGACTAAATGAGATATGCCCATTTACTTCCTTATGTCATCCACTGATTGGTAGAGTATATTTATTGAATGACTGTGATGACCAAGTGGTTCGCTTGGAGACTAGTAATAGTCTCTGGGTGCTAGTTACGTCTAGGGTACCCCCTTAGGTCTTGAAGGTACATACCCCTCATCTATGGTACTACGGGATTACCACAACCCGACAAGGTGGATGAGGTATATACCTCTCATCTAAGGTAGTACAGGATAGCCACCACCCAACAAAGTGGATGAGGTACATACTCCTAATCTTTGGTTTTAGTCAACTTACAACAATATAGATACTTTCCATGATAACAACTCATATATACATTCCTTTCGTTATCATAAAGCCACTTAACATATATACCATGCTTTAGGCTTTCAACAACTCAAGATACCTTAACCGGATATTTTATCAAACACTTGGCAGGTGTGATGCTAGTGTAAAACAATGTAATTAAAGAGTGAAATCATGCAATAAGAGTTGAATTAAATCAACCCACCAACACCCGGTAATACCTTTATGCAATATACATTGAAACCCTTCATCAAATCTCAAAATAGATCATAGATTTATAGCTCAAAACATGCTTAAATGGTCACACTTTGATGAAACCCCAACAAAGCTCATAGTCAAATTCATAATAAGTAAGACTCACAATTAAATCAACTTAAAAACATACAATTTGTCATGACCCAAGACTAGGCCCTAGACGTGACATGGCGCATGGGAAGCCCGAAAGCACTCCAAAAAAGCCTCTTAATATATAATTAGACATCCTTAGATGCAGAAGCAACAAAATATAATAAGAGATAGTAAATAGGCACAATGAGGCTAAGGGACAACTTCCATTTCATAAACATCAAGAGTCAAGAGAGAGTCAAAGCTCATACCAAAATACTAAACATGTGCAACAATACCTCTAAAATTTAGATACTTAGATGGGGCCAATACAAGCTACCAGGCTCACCCTCATAGTCAACATATACATAAAAGAATATAATCTTGGAAAATAGTATGAGATCATAAACATCGTCCCCAAAAGGGAGGACTGACCAAAGAGCTTGAGAGAAGTCATACTAGCCACATGGAGGAGGATGATCAAGTGGGTCTCTGGTTACTACATGATGACATCATGTTGGTATAGATTATGCATTAGTACGTTTGAATGTACGAAATATGTAGGATGCAATGCAACACAAGCGATAAGCACTATAAGCAAAATGTATAACATAGGCAATGGGTAAACATATAACAATATGGCATGTATGAATGATGCTTGAAGTAAAACCATGCTTATATAGAACATAATATATGTGTAAGGAGAGACCATTATTAGTGCACATCCAAGGCCTACCAGCCCCTTCGAGAGGTGAATAAGGTACGAACCCCTCAATATGTTAATGAGGTACAAACATCCCAACATGGTTGATGAGGTACAAACCCCTTAACGTGGTTGATGGAGTACAACCCCCTCCCCAACATGGTTATCAAGGTACAAACCCCTTAACATGGTTGCAAAGGCCTACAAACCCCTTAGTGAGGCTTGGTCAATTACGAACACTATAGAGATAATATCATATACATACATTCCTTTTATCATCATATAGTCATTTATCTTCTTAAACATGCATTAGACTTTTAATTCCTCAAGAAGTCATAATCCAGACATTTTATCAAACACTTGGCGGGCTGTAGTGCTAGTGTAAAACCTGGCATTTCAAGAGTGAAATCATACTTGAAAACTCAATATAAAATCATCTATAAATACTTGGTAAGACCTCAAACCATATACTTCAAAACCCTTCATCAAATCTTATAATAGATCTTAAATTCATAGCTCAAAACCAACTAAAACAACCATAATTTCATGAAACCTCAACATAATATGCAATGAAATTCATAATAGATAAGAACCATGAGTAAATAAACTTTAAATCATGCAATTTTAGGTAAGAGAGAGCTTAGGTATCATGGGTGAAAGTAACCCATGAAAGAAACCCACATACCATAGGTTTGGAGAATAACTCGATGATGATTGGAGATTGATACTTTAAGCTTGAATGAAAACTTTAAGATTCTGATGAGTTTTGGGACTTGAATTTAGGAATAAAATATTTGGCTAAGAATTTGAGTGATTTTTGGGGAATGTTTTGAATGATATGAGGGTGAAATATAGCTAAGGATAGGTACTTTCATGTTTGGGAACACTTAGGCCCAAGACCCAATGGTCTTTGACTGGACAAGAAAAATAGTGCACAAAATCACTGTAGTGTGCTCTTGGTGCGTCGCGCCAGTGGCGCGGATCATCTCTAGAATTCAAATTTTTTCTGCAGTTGCTCATAAATCAAGGTTAGACCCATTTTCCATTCAACTTTACCCCTTGAGCAACAATATGAAGTCGGTTTTGTCGATATCACACACGAATTTTGTGATATATGGAAATTACAATTTCGAG
>JAOTQJ010096067.1:0-11779 GCA_025642045.1 Solanum sejunctum
ACTAACTGCTACTTCACAAATAAAAGAAGCGCAGACAGTTTAAAGAGCTATTTTGCTTTATCCATCATACTCCAAAGTCAAAAAATAGTCAATCTTTGGCTCCATAAAGATATTAGGATTGGAATCACAACAATTTGGAAGACACGAATTGTTCATCAACATCTAACCATTGTATTATTTCAGGTTCAACCAGATCGTTGTGATAAAAAAATTTGATATTCGTGTCACAGAATTTTATGATTTTTCACGAATATTATGGTCCCCACTAGCGAAAAGGTGTCTGAGTTATAGAATTTCTCTCCTATTAGTTAAATATTCATTGTTCTTTTCATTCTTTTCTTTCAAAAAAGCAGATAGACTATATGCTCAGTTAAGTAGAGTTTGCATGACACAAGTGTTGTAGAAGTTGTCCGCATCCTTGTTTCTTGAATAACATGTCTTTTGAAATAGTGGTGAATCTTTCACGCTCATGAGAACGTTATGTTGTAGCTGTATATCATTGATGCGATTTGCATATGTTTTCTTATTAAATAATGTCATGTAATCAATGCTTCTCACAATCATACAGAGTTGGGGGTAAAATTTGTGTATATCTTACCCTCTCGTGAGCCTACCAAGGTAGTACACTTGGTATATTGTTGCATCTCAGTTCTCGCAGTATTCTTCTCTTTAAGAATGACCATTGAATTCCTGTTAGCTTAATCTTATCAAAGCAAAGACAAGGCTATGAAAGATAATCTCAAAAATAGAGTATATTTGACTATAATGTATGACGATATAGATACATTCTTGCCGTCTTAAGATGATTCGGTTAGTTATCTACTTATTGTTCAAAAAGCTCTTTACCATAGTTCCCTGCAAATTTCTGATGCGACTGTCTTTTCTTCTCTTATTCTGGATTATTACTTTTCTGGAAACAATCGCTTTATATTTTTAAACATAAAAGTTAGGCTGCGTACATTCAACTCCCCTCACCTCGGAATGAGCGGGAGCCTTTTGAGGCACTGGGGTATGTTGTTGTTGTATTCTGGATTATTACTTTTGTGGGTTTTTTTTTGGTGATCTATAGAAGCTAAAGGGAAAAGAGATTTTAGTGCTTTATGGAACTTGCATTTTCTTTACAAGGAAAAAGGTAGAGAATAGTGCAGAAAGGCATCCAAAATGTGATATTGAAGGGATCAAACACATTGTTATCCAAAATTTTGGTGATTAAATTATCCTTACAGTTCGGATCTTATACCAATGTAATGTACTTACAGAATATTCTTATGACTGTACGTTGCATTTGATGTTTAACTCATTAGACATTTTTCTTTGACAAATGTTGCAAACAAATTAAAAAATGGTCTCCATATATATACGATAGAGCAGAGCACAAAGTATGGAACATTAACGCAAGTTAAGCTTCCTGCACGTTATTGACCATGATTATATATCAATCACATTGCAAGCTTTGTTGATATTATTTGTTGCCGCTTTAAAAGAAGAAACTAAGGATGGTCTTTAAAATGTGTCTACGTCATTTGTTATTTTGATTATTTTTATACTAAAAAAAAATGACACTTGGGAAATTTCAAGTATATCTTGAGTGAAGAAATATCTAATTTTGATACTTTTGAAAGAAAAGAAAAAAGACAAGTTCGGTGCAATAAAACTTTCACTATGCACAGGGTACGAGGAAGGGTTCGACCACAAGTATCTATTGCACACAATCTTACCTTGCATTTCTGCCAAAGGATGTTTCCAAATATTTTTTGAAAATTGATAAAAAATAATTTTAACGAAAAAATGAAATATTTATACCAATCATATGATGAGGTACGAGAATCAACAAAAATAAATATAAAACAACCACGTGAAGCGCTGTACTTTCCCTAGTATATGAAAAAAAGAGTTAGGATGGTGAAAGATTGAACAAATAAATAAATAAGTAATTTTTGGGGAGTGATTTTTAGAAAAAAAGAATCTGGCAAAAGAAGAAATTACTAAAATAAATGAACACTAAATTGGGATAATTTTGGATACAATAATATTTTTCACAAAAAAGGGAAAAAGATTGTGGAGGATTTTTCCAAATAAGAAAAGATTTGATAAAGTTTAAAATTTTGAAATTTGAATGTAATTGAAATTAAATAAAATTCTATCAAAAATATAGAAGATACATAACCACTAAATTATTAAATAAGCTTATATTATTAATTCACTAATTATATTTATTGTAAAAAAAAAGATCAAAGTTATTTACGATAAATTGATAACTTATAAAGTTTTCTCTAGACCAAACAAACTAGTACTTAGAATTCAAGGTATAACCACCCCATGAAAAATGATTGAGAAATTTACCCCTCAATTGGTAGATGAGCATGACCACCCCCTATCAAAGTAATTGAGGAATATAACCCCCAATTGGTAGATGAGGATGATCACCCCCTATCAAAGTGATTGAGTGAATGTACCTCTCAATTGGTAGATGGGCATACCACCCCCTATCATAGTGGTTGAAGCATAACACCTCCTCAACTAGGTGTGGTCAAATTACAATACTATAGATAATTTTCATGAAAACAACTCATATATATATTCCTTTTATCATTATAAAGTCACTTAACTCATATTCCATGCATTAGACTTTCAATAACTCAAGAATCCATAATCGAACATTTTATCAAATACTTGGCGGGTGTGTCACGCTAGTACAAAACCATGCAATTCAAGAGGTGAAATCATGTGAGAAAAATCCATGTAAAACAACCTACTAATACTTGGTAATATCCTCATGCAAGATACATAAAAAACCTTCATCAAATCACATAATGGATCATAGGTTCATAGCTCAAAACATTCTTAAACAATCAACATTTTATGGAGTCCCAACATGATTTATAATCAACTTTCGTAATAAGAGATACCCATAGATATTCTAACTTGAAAACATGCAATTTATATAAAAAGAAAGGTTAGGCACCATGTGTGAAAGGACCCAATGGTCGAAGCCCACACACCTTAGATCTTGAATTTCTTGAAATTGGGTTGAGAAAGGCTTGAAGCTTGGAATGGGGTCTTGAAATCCAAAACTTGTTCTAGAGCTTCCTTGAATTTGTATTGGGGTTTTGGTAGAGGATATTGAGAGAATTTCAGAGCGTATTCAAATGGAGAGGAGTGAATTTGATGGTTAAAAATGAGGTTTAGGTCTTTAGGAAGGGTTAAGATAGCATAGGAATTCCCAAAAAGTCATTCGAATAAATTAAATTTACGAAAAGGGCATTACTGAAATAGAGAGAAAAATTGATAAAGTGTCAGCACATTTGAGCATACACGGGTTATTTGGCACTCCACGGTTCGTATGGAGTGCCCGTGAACCAACACTTAAACAATTTCTGGAAATTGGAAACTTGGCCAACACTTGGAATTTTTTTTTTTGGAAAGTTTCACCTCATTGACTGGTTCATGGGCCGTGTGAATCCACCTGGTCCATTTACTGGTCTGTTGAACTTAGAAAATTTCTCAAAAGTTACGAGATCGTAATTTTATAGGTAGAAAAATTTTTACTCTGGAAGCCTCACAGAGGGCCTCACGGCCCATGCCACACCACATGGTTCGTATGGCCTGTCGTGGCACATGCCTTGGACATAAAGTGGCCATTTTAGGCTTCGAGGTAGCCTCACGAGGTGTGAGATTCCACACGACCCTTTTGGGTGTTCATGTGGCAACTCTGCATAGTGGGGCTTCACGAAAATGGGCATAACACCTTCATCTGAGCTCGGAATGAGGTGAAACCAAGTGCATTGGAAATCTTACTCAAAGGGCTTTCATAAGACATGTCATCGGTCATCTAGTTCTTCGTGTGCTAAAAGTTATGCTGATTCAAAGTTGACCCTTATACAAACTAATACCAAAAAATCAATTTATAGGAAAGTCTTGAACTCGTCTAAGTGTTAGAAGTCTCTCATGACCCTAATGCATGCCTCACCTAAGAAAATAAGGCTTGAAACATGGGTACATAAGAGCATGGAGTTATGAGATGTAATAATATCTCCCCCTTGGGAATATTCGTCACTGAATTTCAAAGAAACATGCATAATAGAGGTAATCATTAAAATTTCGGCCTAACATGGATGCAAAAAATGCACTTAAACATTATTTTCAAAAAGTTTGAACATGAAAATTGAAATCACTATAAACTTGTCAACATAAATATGAATGCATGCAAATAACATAAAGGTCGAAACTTAAGACTTGAGATCATATAGGAGACTTAGATTAGTACATTATGATTAAGTGGAGTGGAAGATATAGGGATATCTCTTTTGCATGTCAGCCTCGACTTTCCATGTGGCACTTTCAACTTATTGATTCCTTCAAAGGACCTTAACAGAAGATATATCCTTGTTCCTCAACCTTTTCACTTGCCTATCCAAAACTTCTACTGGAATCTCTTCATATGTCAAATTATCTTCAACAACATCCACAACATCTAGAGGTACAATAGTACTTGGGTCACCTACACATTTCCTCAATATAAACACATGGAAGATTGGATGAACCATATTCATGTCATTGGGCAATTCCAACTCATAGGACACCTTACTAATCCTCCTCAATGCCCTATATGAACCCATAAATCTTGGACTCAATTTACCTTTTTTGCCAAACTGGACAACACCTTTCATGGGTGAGACCTTCAAATAGACCCAATAACTAACTTTAAATTCAAGATCCTTCCTTCTCACATCGGAATATGACATTTGTCGACTTTGGGATGTTTTTTTCTCCATAATCAACCTCACCTTCTCTATGACCTTCATAACCAAATTCGGACCTAACAAGGCCATCTCTCCTACCTCAAACCATTCAACTGGGGACCTACAACACCTACCATAGAGAGCCTCGAAAGGAGTCATACCAATGCTTGAATGATAACTATTATTGTAGGAAAAACTCAATTAGTGGAAGATGTTCATCCCTACTACCCTTAAACTCCAAAACACAAGGTCTAAGCATATCCTCAAGTATTTGGATAGTTCTTTTGGCTTGACCATCCGTTTGAGGGTGGAAGGCCATACTAAGCTTAACCTTGGTACCAAGACCTCTTTGGAAGGACCTCCAAAAGTGAGAAGTGAATAGAGTACCATGATCTAAAATGATAGACAAAGGCACCCCATGCAATCTAACCAACTCATAAATGTACAATTTAGCATAATCTTTGGCACCATAAGTAGTCTTAACCTGTAGGAAGTGAGACGACTTTGTCATTCTATCAACCATAACCAAAATAGAATCAAAATGCTTTCTAGTCTTAGGAAATCCAAATCACAAAATCCATGTTGATTTTCTCCCACTTCCAAGTAGGAATCTTTATATCTTGACCTAGTCCACCCGACCTTTGATGTTCAGCTTTTACTTGTTGGAAATTGTGATAACTGGATACAAACTTAGCAATATCTTTCTTCATGCCATGGTGGTCGACTAAGCGCCATGGTGAAATTTGGCCTTTACCTTCACAAGAAGACTGGAAGAATCTAAGTTACTATCCTGTATGCCAATCACCAATTATAGTTATGTATCTAGGGTACTCAAGTCGATGAACCATGGAGAACATAGTTCCCAAGTTGTCCCCAACATTGAGTGTTTCCTTGCATTTTAATTAGTGTTTATTTTGTTTTTGAATCATAAAACCCCCCTATTTATAGATTGTAGTCATAAATACTTGAAACGATTAGTAGTAAAGTCTTGTAGTCAAAGCCTTGTACTCCTTGTAGATTTGACCCTAACCTTAATTAAGTTAATTACTGATAGCAACCGCTTTCTTATTGGAGCGTGGTCAAACATAAAAATTATGGCGCCGTTGCCGTAGAATATGACTAGGTTTTGACTTGAATTCACTATTAGTTAATTCGAGTGTTTGTCTTTAGTGTCTTCTGTATTTTACTTTTTTTGTTTGTTTTTGTTAGTTTATTCTAGGTGCAGGTTGGCTGACACTATGATTGAGCAAAAGCTTTACATTGTAAGCAACGTGTTAGAAGCTCTGCAGAGGTGCGCCCTATTTTATGGGCAAGAGTCCGAGGATCCCCAAATCCATCTACACAATTTCACTCAAACATTAAGGGGGATCCTTGGGACAAGACATCCTGCTTGGGAAGCCATGGCTCTTCCTGTTTTTCCCATGACTCTCCAGAGTGAAGCTGTAGAATGATGCTCGATTCTTCCACCCGATGTTTGCTATAACTGGGGGGAAGTACAGAAAATCTTTCTTTATGAACTTTTATAGAGAGTCCAACAGGAAGAAGCTACAAACGACATCTGCAATTTTAGAATATTGCCAGGATAACCTTTCGTAGCTGTATGGGAAAGATACAAGCAGTGCTTGGTAGCGAATCAGAACCATCGTATGACTGACGATAAGTTGGCAGCTATCTTCTATCAAGCATTAACCTCTGAACAACAAGGGCAGACTGATGCATTGTTTGGAGGAGTCTATTGGAAGTTTTGAAGATGACCATTTAATGAGATCATTGAGAGTATGGACAAGTTATCTGTAGTTTCCTAAGTCTACCAAACACTCAAGAGCAAGTGGGACCATCTGTTAGTTTAACTATGGGAGACTCAAGTAAAACCAAAAGTAAAAGTGTTGTACACTGGATGAGATTGGGTATATGATTGAACAAATCCTAGCTAAGGTGAATGAGCAAGACCACATAGTCAGGGAGACAAAGTTTGATGTACTTAAATGTAATTACAAAGTGGAACAACAAACTATATCGATGCAAAGTCTGGGTGATAAGATTGAGCAGCTAGTTGAGCAACTAGATGTAGTGCAGGATGAACAAAGGAAAAGTAGAAGATGTAGTGATGGAGCCCATGAGGAAGTCTGAGTACTCATGAATAACTGAGTCGTGCCACGATGTTAAACAAGGCGCTTCTTAGGAGGCAATCCAAGCATTTTGATGATTATTTGTTTATTTAATACATAAAGTAGTAGTAGTTATTTGTTTTAAATTAGAAGACAATGATACAATTGTAATAATTTTAAAGATTTCTATGCTTCGAGACTTGGTTTGCAGGTAAGTATAGGTAGAAGTGAAGATTTGAAAAAATAAGACTTACATTAGCTCCTACAAGCAGTACTATGAGTTGTAGACTCTACCATGACTTGTAATCATGTATCGTTAAGGGAATAAGTGAGTATCAGAAGTTGGCACATATACTACGAGACAAGCTTACGACTCTAGGACACCCTATGAGTTGTAAGTGGGGTTCGTAGTGCCTAGGTATGATTCCCAAGTTTTTATAAGTTTTGAGGCTGATATGAGACCGGGACTTATGAGTCATAGGATGACCTATGACTCGTAGTCGAGGTCTCGTAGACCCAATTTGAAGCTTTTTAAAAGTTCACCCGACTTAAAATAAAAGGGGGTCCAAATTCATCTTTAAACCCTAAGAGGCGATGAAAAATTCCTCTTAGTCACCCACGCCACTTTTTCGACCAAAATCTCATCTACCTACATCATTTTCTAGCGAAGATTCTGGCGAAGAAACTATTCTAGGGTTTTTGACTTTATATTCAATTTTCTCCACTTTTGATTACATCTACAATCATTTGGTAAGCTCCTTGGTACATTTTGTAATAATTTTTGGTGAATGTGTTCCCTATATTAGTATGTGTTTTGCTTGAGAAAGTTAAATCATCCGCATAGTGAGCATTGATCTAGGCTTGTAATCTAGGGCTTTTAGACTTTGAATGGTTGAGTTGTGAACCTATTTTTGTTGAAATTCCTTAATGAATGATTATGATTGCACAATTTGTGATTCATTCATAGGATGTAATGTGTGATTGTTACCCTCTCATTGTCTAAGTGGTTATTGGAGTTGGAATTTAGAAAGTGTGGGTGTGAGGCCTATGATTTCGCATGTGGGACTTGATTGAATGGTTGTGTATGGAAATTGCATATTTTTTAGTGTTTTATAGTTGTCAAGTGTTAGTTTGCAAAGTAAATTATTTTCAGTGTGCTTGACATAATGTGGAATAGTTTTAACTATTGGGGATGATTATCATTTTGAATGTTTGATATTGGGATGGAATTAATTATGTGCTATGTGGATTTGTATTGCTCTAATGTGCCAGCTCTGATTTGAATTGTGTGGTTGAGTTGTGCTTTGAATAGGAAAAAGTTAGGCACTATGGGTGACTTTTATGCTCAGCTATGAGGCACTCCTATGACTTATAAATGCCTATATGAGCTGTAGTAGCCCCTTATAGCAAAAATTAGTCACCTGTAATTCATTCATGTTTCTCATACGAGATGCACATATGGCTCGTAGTGCTTGCTACGACTCATAGTGATGGTCTCGTACACTTTCCTAAGTTTTGAAAATATTTTTGGAAATAAGTACGAGACCAAGACTATGACTCATAGGTCACCTTACGAGTCATAACTACGTCTCATATCTATGATCAGAAAGTACTTTTTGAGGGCACACTGGTTCTTCGAGGCTAATATATGACTTTTAGGTCACCCTACAAGTCATAACTTCACTCGTACTTGCACATCCCAGTTGCATCAGTGTATAATTACTTGTTAATTGTTTTTGTTTCATGTTCTTTGCTGAGTATTTCAGTGGATCAAACATCTTGGACTTAAATTTTGCTTTGTGGGTTACTTGTAGATAAAATGCCTCCAAAAGACAAATAGGCAATTTAAGCTCTACAACAAAGGTTGTGAAGCTGAGCAATGTGAGGGATCTGTAAAAGTCCACAGAGTGTGGTTAATCTGAAGGCCAATAGACCTTAGACTTGGTCACTTGCAACTCAGACGTCCATGAAAGTGATTAGTTCCTCCCAGTCTGAAGAGGAGGAACAACAGGGCAACATGGATGGGTCAGACAGTAGCTTGCCACAGATGACCCCCTCATACTCATGTTCAAACTCTGAGCACTTCTTAACAGGAGGAGGTTTAGTCATAGCCTCCAGCCAACTACAGATGGTGCATCCCTGGGATGAAGGAAATATATGACCAAGGGTTGGATATATAGGGGCAAGGCAAGCTGATTTGCCTATTTCATGAGGAGTCCCAGTTGAATGCCTCGGGCTTAGATAGAGTGCCCAAATAGGATGCTGGGTTGGATAAGCACGGGCTATGATGGACCACACAACATTTGGGCTAATATGCCCCTTACGTGGTCTGTGAGTTCTATACAACATATCGTGCTACATTCTATTGGGGGTTAACGAAGAATAAAAGAATAATTGAGCAACCGAGGCTACTGGTGGTGACAGTTCGGGGGAGGAGAGTTGATATCTCAGAGGAAATGATTCGACGAGTACAATTTAGGACTACTTATATAGCCCCTCAGTCCATCGCAGAATATGATACCCATATTGAGAAGATGAGGACAGTGATGACTGGGAAGTACATCAGGGCTAGGATGGATCTTCTATGGTAGATCGCTAGCCAGATTTTTAAGGAGGGTGTTGAGCCGACGTGGGTCACCAATCACATAGATCCTATAATAAAAGTCTACCTCTCATTCTAGTCAAAGTTTAGGTGGTCCATTATATCTTGACATATTAGGCCAACTTTTACGGATAATGTGATCACCCTTGAAAGAGCTTTATTATTGGCCAACAGTATTTCTAGGTATGTTATAGATTGGACTTGGATCATTTTAGAGTAGATTCACAAGGCTCCAGCTTGGAGGACCACCTCACTATCGTTTCCAATTTTGATTCATCAACTATACAGTGCGACAAGTATTCTTATTGACCCTTACCAGGACCCTAATGTAGAGGCCAGATACACTATGGATCCCAGCATGATAAATGCTGATAGAAACTCGATAGCTTTACCATGAGCAGCTCCTCCAGCTATGCCAGAGCCATTTTCGATCAAGTCTTAGGTTCCAAGTTCACCTCTAGCTCCTAGGGGCACTACTTCGGCTACTATAGAGCCCACACCTACGGTTGAGATCGATTCTACACCATCCTCCAGCACTCAAGCACCAGCAACACCTTCTTTACAGGTTGACCTCTTTTCTCTACTATTGCTTTTTATGTTTTATTGTGTAGGGTGGCTATAGTAGAGGGCAGGCTCTGTAGTTGTCAACATGGGTCTGACCATTGATTGAACAGACTATTTAGGACTCCGAGGAAAGGATTAGGGCATTGCCCAAGATTTAGTTGATGAGAGATCCCAAGCAATAGATGCCGGGTTGATGCATTCAAGACTAGTGTCCACAGGAGGCTTGAGGAAGCTAGGCCTGTCGATGCGAGTGTAGTGACTGAGAGTTGGCCAAATTCAAGGTTGACTTACTGTAGATGTTGGCAGCCCCCATTCCATCCCCAGAGGTAGAACCGATAGGTGATGAGGAATTTGAATGGCTCACCAACCATTTGGATACTTATGGGAAGAGGCTCCTTGAGCATGCTGATCTAGAACCGACCCCAAAAAGGCTAAGACCTGAAGAGGAAGACCCATACCTGAGGAGGTGGTGCAGGAGTCTCATTGTTGGTGGCTATTCAAAGAGAGAGAGCACAACATACCCCACCCATAGAAGGTACTTCCAGCACTGCAGCAGAGGAGGAGCGACAGACCCATGACCTCACAGACCAGCCCGAGACTAGTGCATGAGCACTATGATGTTTGACCACTTCTGACCCTAATTCTTACTTTTCTTTATGGATACTCTGTCCTTTCGTTAGACAATATTATTTTTATTTTGGTTTTAGTGGATGTTCTTTTTTGATAATGTTTTATTTTGGTTTTGGATATTAGTTTTTTTAACTGTTAGTTTTGAATGTATATATATCTATGCTATTTTTTTGCATGTTCGTCTTTTCTTTGTGTTGTTACTTTGAGGACAAAGTTTCCCATTTTTGTGGGGTGGTAGAAGTTATGGATTAAGGTAAAGTCTGAGTAGCTTCCACTCCATAATTTCCCTATGTTGATCCCAAGGTTTTCTTGTCGTTTTTCATTTTCCTTCAGGATATTTAATTTTTTGTTGTACCGACATGTTTTAGAAAGTATAGGTAATTTGCAAATGCGTAGTAATGTTATCATTTGGCATATATCTTGTTATTAGATTTTCTTTAAACTTTTGATAAAAACTAGGTATCTTCAAAATTTTTGAGGTTGTGATTATTGATGCATCCATACATTTTTGAGTATTTGGAAATGCTTGTTCTGATGTTGTGAAGGTAAGCTGAGATTAAAAGCATGACCTGTAAGTCTATACTTGATTATGGATGCAATCTCCATGTGTGCTATGAACTTATTTTGCTACATTCATGCATCTTGTGTGGACCCAAGACTTGCCTTGTTACTCTAAAGTTGGTTTGGTGATGTGGTGGATATGGAAGGGATCTTAGGCCTTTGTTCCTTTAGTGAAATCACTTTTAGGCTAAATGGCCCACCAGATGAGTGAGTGAATCCCTTGTTCCAAACTTTTGAGCTTATCATTTACTAATTATTTCTTGCTATCTATCTAGCTTAACCTTGTTTGATGAAATGGCTTGATATTGGCCCTGGTCTATCCTTGAACATGTGAACCTTGATTGCGGCCAAAGGCCTAAGTTGAGGGTGACTACATTTAGTGGCCCTGGTTTGAGGCACAGATATTGTGTACGACACTTAACGCTAAAAGCCTAAGTTGAGGGTGGCCCTTATTGTGGCAAAGTAATAATAATAAGGTGGTTAACTGGGAAATTAAGAAAGAAATGAAAAAGCATCATGTGAAGAAAAAAGAAAACGAAAAGTGCCTTGAGTTGAGGAAAAAGTAGCAAAAA